>VYZW01042003.1:0-142500 GCA_013401315.1 Balaeniceps rex
ATATTTATATTTATATTTAGGCCATAGCCTAAGTTTCCCTCCAACTGACTGTCCCTGCTTGCATAGGCAACACACGCCTGCACTTGGGGATGCAACTACACAAAGAATTAAACAGAAAGCACTAACAAGATGTGAATGTTAGCATTTAATAACAGTAATGTTGTAGTCTTAATGAAAAGTGCTACTAGCATTCCTACCGGCTCTCCCCAGTTATGCCTCACGTCCGGCTGGTCCCACTGGTACCAGGGGTCTCTCTCATGAAGAGACTTATTAGGAAGCTTGGGATAGTCACCATACCTGTGAGAAACAGACAAAAAAAACAAACGTACAAAAAGTCTGTATTAATTTAGATACATTTTGGAAGACACACTATAGGATAGGCCTATGGAAATAGCAGACTCGAACATTGTTTTTATAGCTCCTATCCATATACGCTTTTTAAATGCGTATGTGCAACTAGCACAACCATCATCACCTTGATACCAGTCATTGTAACAAACAGCGTTCCTCAAAGCAGCCTTTTTGGGCTATACTAGCTGGAAAAAAATGCAAGCTTACTGAAATACAGAACCCTAGCTGTCTAGCATTTTGCACACATCAAAGCATTCCTCAACATCTAAACATCTCCTAAAATCTTTATTCCAGGGATAGCTTTCAGTTCATTCCTCTCAGCCTTGCATTACGACAGCACGCAAAGTCTCTCATACACTGTTCTATTCACACAGGCCTCCAACTCATTCCATTTGTTCCCACTTTAAAACACTGCTGTGCGCCTATCAAAGCTCTAAGCTCACAGCACAGCATCTCCAGGCATTCAACAGAGGCTACCAGCCTTCAGCGCCTCCCCGCAAACCCAGGAGGTGCTGGCCCCGGCCTGCTGCCGGGGCACGGGCCCCCCCTGCTCACCCAAAGCCGTCGTCGGGGTAGGGCTCGTAGTCTTCCACACGCATGTTGTACTTCTTCGCGGCAGCTGCCCGCTCCTCCGGTGTCCGGGGGTACGGCCCGGGCATCAGGTCCTTAGACATCTCCGAGGCTGGCGGGAGACCAACAAGAAGGGTGGGCGCGGGTCCCGCCGGCAGCCACAGCTAGGCCAGGGAGGTCGCGCCGCCCTCGCGTCCCGGCCCCGGCCCACCGCCCCAAGGACACCCGCTCCGCCACCAGCAGCCGACGACCCCCGCTTCCGTCTCCCCGCTCACCCGCCCGCGCCCCCGGGGGCACTGCCGCGGCGGCCCGCACCGCCCACAGCCGGGCGGCCGCCCGCTGCCAGAGGACACGGCGCAGCCCGGCCGCCGCCATCGCCCCCACCACGCAGGCGCGGCCGACGGTGGCCGGTAGGGACAGAAGAGCGCGGGGCGCGAACAGCTCGGGGGCGGGGCTAGGTGGGCGGGGTTATATAGGGCGGGGCTAGCGGGGGGCGGGGCTACCCCAGGCACTGCCTGAGCTGCAGGGTACCAACCTCCCCGCCCGGGGCATTAATTAACCAGCCGCTATTGTTACAATATTGACATAAGAGCTAATGGACGGAAAGGGCACTGGTGCGATATTTCGCTCTGGCTGTCACCGTCTGCAGCGGGGTATATGGGAATTTATGGCAGGTATTACCTTCCAGACACGGGGCAGCCTCCTGCCGAGCAGCCAGGTCGATGCTGAATCGGATCGATGCTGTGGCTGGCGGCGTTATGCAAATTGCCTTCCTTGTATCAGTATCAATATTATTAAAGGTAATACCCGAATGTAATCATCTTATTTCTGTGGAGCCAGGGAAACGTGAACAGCTGAAATGGCATGTTAATTTAGCGATGCTATTCTTCAAATGTAAGCAATATATTATTGTAGATAAAATCGATATGAGCATTAAAGGATTTTGCAGTTTACTTCATTATGTAAACTCTGTGGTAGTTGAACTCATTTTCCTTCAGTTATTCACATCAGCTGTAATGGGTAATGTCTCTATAACGATCTACATTATAAACCTTTGCAGATCAAAAACTATCATAGACAATTTGTCATTAAAGTCATTCCTTCTAATAACAACATTAATTGTAAACCTACTAATTGAATGGAGATAGCAATGAACACAAAAATACCTCTGAGATACAGCGTGCTTGAGGTGGGGGCATTGTCGCAGCCTAGAATAAGGATCCTTTCACTTATCCCAAAGAAAGGCCTCGTCATGTCATTTTAGGGCTGATGTCTTAATCCAGCCAACTCCCTTACAACCGAGTGTGCAGTGAAGTTAGCATGTCAATTAATTATTTAATAAAGTTATTAACTCAGAGCCCAACCCTCCAGCACAGAGGCTGTTTGCATTTTCTGTGGAGCAGTGTTGGGTGCCTGTTCCACCTCTGCAGCACGTGGCGCTTTGGGGACAGCAGCGTCACGCTGGAAGTGGGGACCTTCGGTCCCCAGCTGCACCATCGGTCGGGGCTCAGACCTCCCTGCAGGCTCAGATCCTGGTCGGCTGCTCCTTACGTCGTCTCTTCACCGCTGGGTATTTACTTTCTGGCTTGATGCTTGAGTCCTCCACAGATGTGGCTTAAGCTTTCTAAGTGCCCAAATATGTTTGCAAATACATTGTAAAAATTTTTTCTTAACCTGTACAGGAGTAGTGCTGTAGTTTTAAAGGGCGAGGGGGCACTCATTTTCTTAGAAGCTATACATGTTAATACATGTTGGAAGGACAGAGGAAAATAGATTGCATTATTCTCATGAAGGCAAAGCTCTATGCAGCTAGAACAGCAAATCTATCTACTGTGAGATGAAAACCACTGAATGCCAGAGATCAAAATTTGCTCAAGAGCTGATGCCTCACGCGGCACTCATTCTTGGGAAAGAGCAATCATCGTTCTTGCAGCTTCCAGATTAAAAGCAAAACGTAGACTTTGTCTCACGTGATGAACGTACACTAAGAAAAAAATTCAATAGCTCTGGCACTAGGCACGTAATTCATGAAATCTTAATAAAGCGATGTAGTCACAGAACGTCCGTTCATGATCGAAAGGCAGAGGTTAGTTACACCGAGCAGTGCCACGTGTTTTTTCTTGCAGCAAGCGTTCATTAAACTCCTAGTTTTCAGGCACAAAAGACAGCCGTACGTTTCCCGTAGACGGCTTGCGGGCAGCGGGCAGCTTGCTGTTTTCCTGGGGGCACGGCAGCGGGGCAGCTCCAGCAGAGCAGCGTCCGCGCCCCGCCAGCTACCGGCCACCCGGGAGGAAGGGCCGTCGGCTAAAAGCAGGCAGGGCGGCGCGGGGCCAAGCCCCGAGGGCCACGCAGGCCCGCGCGAGGCTTCACACTGGATCCTGTCTGTCTCCTGCAGTGGGTTGTCCCCGCGTGCTCCCACAGACAGCCAAAACCCTTGGACGGGGCCAAAATGCGGAGCGGGGCGCAGGCCGCCCCCAGCCTCCCCCCCGCGCGGTGGCGCTGCTCGCCGCCGCCGCTCCCTCCTGCCCTCTCCATGGTGCCCCTCTGCCTCCCGCCTTCTCCATTCGCTTCCGGCGTTGTCATGGGCGGGAAACTTCCGCTTCCGACTTTATAATTCCGGGTTCTCCGGTAGAGGCGGCGATGGCGGCGGCCTCCTCCTCGGCGGCGGCCGCGGGCTGCCGGGAGGGCCCGACGGTAGCGGCAGGGCCCGGCTGGAGTGACTCCCAGTTCCGTCGTTACTCTTTCGAGACGCGGCCCATCCCGCGGCTCAGCCACAGCGACCCCCGCGCTGAGGAGCTCATCGAGAACGAGGTGCGGTGGGCAGCGGCAGCCCGGCTCGGTCCGGCCCGGGGACTGCAGCGGGGCTGAGGGGCTTGTGCTTCGCGGTGTGGGGGCTGCCAGCCCTGCCCGTCAGGCCGGGCACAGCAGGGCCCGCAGAGCGGCTGGCAGGGTGCGGGGCTCTCCCGGGTCCTGGTGCCGTCCCGGGTGCACTCACCTCCCCATCCCGGCTCTGTCCCTCAGGGCTACCGCGCTGTCTGCCGCGGAGGGCCCGCCATGCCCCTTCCCCGCGCGGGCTTGGCTGTTGCCGCTGTCCCTTTCCTCTTAGTTGTAGTGGACATTTCCTTCCGGTGCCACAGCGTTGAGTTGTGAAATTTGGAGGAAACGTTTGCTTCAAGTGCTTTGTTCTCCGGATGGAAATCGTGGAAATGTTGTGTAAAACCATGGGCACCCGTTCGTTATTTTCTAAGTGAGAGTGGCTACAGATGTGAAGGTTGCCTTGCAATAGCAGCTCTTGTATTGGTTCTGGACAAGCTCAGTCTAGTTTTGGTAAGATTGGTAGTTGTTTTTTTGGGGGGGTTGTTTTTTTTTAAAAAGAAATCCTGCAAGAAGGAAAGTTGTGCGTGCACAGCTTGGAAACACAACAGCTGTCATTCTTGTTTAGGTTGCTTGCTGTTTATAGGTGAGGAGATGAGTGATGTCCTTTGTCTTCCTTTTGTAGTGGTTCTTTTTTTGGTATAGAAGAGATGGGGTAATCTCATTTTTTTTTGATGGCTGAAGGTTGTCTGTGATCCTCTGAAAAAGAGATGAGCGTTGTCTCTGTTTCTGGATTCAGAGGTATCTTTCTGCCAGCATTTACCCTTTCATAGCTGAGGCTGGAAGTGACCAGACAGAATCTACTGTGTCTCCTTGCTATGTGCAGGACCAAGTAGGCCTAACACTGTTCCCAGCTGGTGTTTGTCTAACCTCATGTGTTAGGGATTAGCTAAGTAGATAGTGGAATCTGTCCCATTGCTACCAGGAGCTTGCTGTAGGAGCAGGCCACCAGTTTCTTAAAACTTCTATCATGTTTTGCTTGTTTTTCTTCCCAGACCAAGGTTTCCGATTACTCTAAATCCCTTTTCCAAGTCCCTATTTTCAAAGAGAGTTTGTGTGGTTGCAATAGTGAATGTGATCGTTCTCAAGTTCAAGAGGTTCTTGAATCAATAAACTTCCTTTTTTTCTCCAGGAGCCAGTGGTGCTGACAGATACAAATCTGGTTTATCCTGCTCTGAAATGGGACCTGGACTACCTCCAGGAAAACATTGGCAATGGGGACTTCTCAGTGTATAGTGCCAGCACACACAAGTTTCTGTACTACGATGAGAAGAAGATGGCCAATTTTAAGAACTTCAAACCCAAGTCGAGTAGGGAAGAGATGAAGTTTGCTGAGTTTGTGGACAGACTCAAAGAAATACAACAAAAAGGGAGTGCTGAGAGGTAAGTGGAGGTTTCACGTGGAGGTTTCTCCATGTCTGCAGGTCTAAGTAGGGGGTAAGTTTATCTTCAGTGAGTGTTTATGATTAAAACCTCTCAAACTTTTCACTTTTTTTATAGCCCTGCTTTTCCTGCAGGGCTGCAACTTGACAGCAACCTTGTTACCTGATAAAAAAAGTCATACCATTAGTTAATCAAGCTGTTCACATTGTCTGTAGAGACTTTTTTTCCTTCTCTGTCCGAGGCAGGGTTTGGATAGAGAAAGCCTTAATCTTCACTTTCTTTTGGCAGACTGTGGTATTGGTAGAGGAGCTTAGCTATCTGATTAAAAGGTACAGGCTATAGCACTTGGCCTTTTTTACAGAATACCAAGGTAGCTGGTGCTAACCCTCTTTCAGAAAGATGAGAAAAAATTGCATTTGTGCAGTGTATTTGTTGGTGGTGATGGCCTACACCACTAACAGAGTAGTAAGTTACTGAGAGGAGCTTCACATTTATAAGGAATATAACTATTAGCAACTGTACTTAAGCTGTCAGTTAATTTTACTGGTCACCAGCCCTCTAAAAGGACTTACGGATGTTTAATTGTGTCTTAATTGGAAGCCACTCTGTGTCTGTCCCCACTTGTCATCTGTGCCTTTCTCTTCTTCCTCAGCTTTGGGTGTGCTTTTTCCAAGAGAGAAGGCAGTCCTTGAGCTTGAAAATGCATTTTTCTTCTGGCATTGCAGACAGTAGTCTGTAATACTGCGATTGTTAATATAGATGTATGATTCCTCTGATTCTCTATGTCTAAATGTATGCATGGCTTTAAAGTAACTTGATACTGAAACTTGCTGGGTTTCCTGAGCCCTTTTTTGCCCTCACACACTTCTAGAAGATGTAACTCTTATCAGATGAGTTAGAGTGGTGGCATTTCATTCATGAGTGTGTTTGATAGTGGCCAGTCTGTTTACAGTTTCCTCCTCCTGCACTGTAAGGGGGTTGGTCTTGCTCTAAAATTCTCTTTTTCCCTTGTGATTATTCGAGTGGAACTGAGTTCTGTTCCCTTCTGTACCAGGAAATCTTTCAGCAAAGTTTGGGGACTTTTTGAAACTGTTTCCTTCCACAGGTGTTTATGGTGCATGGTGATAGAACAGAATCTCTAGGAGTTATGTCTCTTTGTTTTGAAATATTTCTGAAGAGATGCAGAGATACATCTTTATGTTCGTGACAAAGCTTAATACTTGATTTTTGCTCATCTCTGGGAAAATACAGGCTATACCTGCAGCAAACCCTGAATGACACAGTTGGAAGGAAGATTGTGGTGGATTTCCTTGGCTTCAACTGGAACTGGATTAACAAGCAGCAAGGGAAACGTGGCTGGGGTCAACTGACTTCTAACTTGCTTCTTATTGGCATGGAAGGTAAGCGGTTTCCTCTGACTGGAGGAGAAGGGGAGAAGACTTGGTCAGCAGTTCTGTATTTCAGTTCCAGAAGGTCTTTCAAATCGATTTTCCACTCATTTCTAAGTGTTCCTTCAGAGCAGGCAGTTTAAAGCTTTGTGTTGGGAGGGGACTCTTGTCACAGCTTAGCTTGGGTTATAGAGAGAAAACAACCGAAGGAATAGCCTGTGTTTCCCCAGGGACGTACTGTGAGTGCCTGGATGTAATCTGCTCATGGAAAGGTGCTGTGTGATGCTGGTAGAGCTGTGTTTTCAGTAATTGCTAATCATATTCTGAGACCTGTTTGTTGTTTGAATGCTTCAGGTGCTGTAGATTTAAAATGCTCAGAGTCTGCAGATTTAAAATGCAAAAGGGTTTGCAAGTTGAGCAAAATTAGTCTTCTGGGCTTTTCTTAGCATGCCCAATGTCTGGCAAGGAGGAAATATTGATTATTCTCTGAAGCATTTGTTCTTATTTGAGCTGGTACACTGTGGGGAGGAATTTGTTTTCAATTAAGAGCTGAATTTCCTCTTGGAAGGTTAGAGGGCACTGGAGAACTTGAAGATGGATAAGTCCTAGAACTATCTGGATAGAGTGGAATTCCAAATCCATGTGGACACTGACTCATAGGCAGGTGCCTTAGAAGATAGAGGTACTACTATGCTGTTGAAAAGGAGAGCATTCTAATGGAAAGTAATCTCAATAACTGGGCAAGGAACGTACACAGTTTTGTGAAGTGGGATAGCCTATAGTCAATGTGGCTGTCACATCCAATTATAATTGTCTAATTATAATTACTTTCTAATTCATGGCTGTTCAGTTATGACAACAAACCTTTTTTCCCCTTTGCAACAAGCCATACTCAACTTACAGTAGTTTGTCACTTGTTTTACTAGCTGAGAGAAGAGAATTTCATATAAAGGCACTGCACTGACACTTCCCTACAGGTCATAATATGATCACTAAAATCCTATTGTCAACAGGTTATGCACAAGAACCAAGGAATTGTCTTGAACCAGTGTGTGCTAGAAAAAGGGGTGTCTTTACAGGAGCATGTGATTGTATAATCTATTTAATGAAGTTATGGGGTTAACTCTTATCTTAATTCTCTTTAGTGAAAATACATATAAAAAGCAAGCTAAAAGAGTAATATCTGAATTGGCAAGCAGCCTGAAAAACATAGTTGTGAGGGGTACAAAATGACCTACTGTATTGAAATACTTGATTAAATTTACGATCTAGTGGTGACAGTCAAGCTGCATAACTGTTAATCAGACTGAAGAGTTGCTATTGGGAGCTCCAATGAGAAAGAGATTTGTTTACTAGTTTTCTTACAAAGCTACTAGGACTCTTTTCAAAATCAGACTGTTAGACTCCTTTTCTCTAGTCTAATAATTTTTGAAAGTCCATTCCACAACTTGTCATCTAAACAATGTTTTATGAAAAAGCTTCACGTCAACATTCACCATCTGCTGTTCGTGGAAACAAGCTGGAAATCCCAATCCTGTAGAGCATAAGTTGCTGAATATGGATTTAGAATGGAAATTAAGTGGGATAGCAACTGCTCAATAAAGGCTGACTGATACAGTGATCAGTTTGTAATGTTCCTACAGTCGTTTTCCTTGTTTAGTTTTCTGAATACATGGGAGTGTATTTACTGCCTTTAGTAAGGAATATAACTTGCTTCCATCTTTCATACCTGTACATGAGAGGGTCTTGTTTATCATCTTTTCTCTCTGTGTAGGGAATGTGACACCAGCTCATTATGATGAGCAGCAGAACTTCTTCGCTCAGATTAAGGGTTACAAGAGGTGTATCCTGTTCCCTCCTGATCAGTTTGAATGCCTCTATCCTTATCCTGTGCACCATCCGTGTGACAGACAGAGCCAGGTGAGCATAGTATATCTGTTCTCTGCTCCTTGCCAAAAAAGGGCATTTGTGAAGGTGCTAGGTGGGAGGAAGCTGCACTGGAATTAAAGCTGCATACCACTTGCTGAGCTTTTGCAAAGCCTGTGTTCAGATCTGTTAACTGGTGAATACGTTGAGAATAGATGGAAGGACTGGTGATGTTTCTGTTTGTGTCTGGTCCTGACTTGCAAATGCTAGGGCTATAAACATCTCCTTACTGATAGCACAACTGGGCTGCAGTTGCTGCCTTCTCTGTTCGGTTTCACTGATCACTTGGTCAAGCACAGATTTGCTCAGAGACAAATTGCAGGACTCCTGTCTAAGTTGGTGGTACTTTTGTGGTACTGCAGGAACTCACAATAGAGTTAAGACATGAATAGGAATGTAAAAGCCATATGGGGAGGATCAGGAGGATTTGATACTGAGAGCCAATAATGAGAACTGTCATTGCAGGAAGTTCTTTTGAGTTTCTTATGTTTTCTTCTGTTAGGTGGACTTTGACAATCCTGACTATGAGAAGTTTCCGAACTTCCGGAGCGTAGTTGGCTATGAGACGGTGGTGGGTCCAGGGGATGTGCTATACATACCTATGTACTGGTAAGAAGGATGGCGAGACTGCACAGTTGCCAGCAAACAGAGATTTAAAAGGTCTTCTGTTTAAAGTGTTGGGTTGGCTCTTAAGAGAATTTTGTTTTGACTTCTCTAGCAAGTATGATATTTTCTGTGATATCTTGGGCCAATCTACTTCTACTTCCTATCCGTTGGATGGGAGTGGTAATTCTCCCTAACACTACATTATTGTGCAAATACTCCACTAACGTGTACGAGAAAAGGATCTGTATTTAAATACAGAGAGCTTTCCAGAAGTTCTGAGGTCTTGATGATGGAGCTATCGGGCAAGGCTTGTCTATGCAGTCTGAATTCATCCATCCAAGGTATTTCACTATAAGCTACAGCAATAGTTTCTTTTCTTTTTTGTGTGGTTTCCGTGCAGGTGGCACCACATTGAGTCTCTCCTGAATGGGGGGATTACCATCACTGTGAATTTCTGGTACAAGGTGAGTACAAGCATCTACCTGCACAGCTTGGATAGCTCTGTCCCAGAGGATTTTTTTCAAGTAGATGTGTATTAGTGTGTGTTGTCGATATGAAAACTTCATTGCACCACATCCTTTGCTTTAAAGCTGAAAGCTACTTTCTCCTTTTCGAGTGGTGTGTGAAGAACTGGGTGGCTGGGAGAAGGTGGAATAATCTGCCAATTCAGGAAGCATGCAATGAGCTATTTTTGATATTTCAGGGTGCCCCAACCCCAAAGAGAATTGAATATCCATTAAAGGCTCATCAGAAAGTGGCGATAATGAGGAACATTGAGAAGATGTTGGGAGAAGCCTTAGGAAATCCACAAGAGGTACAAAAAAGAGCTATATAGTCACTGCTGTTGAAATCGTTATGGCTTAATGCAAAACTCGAGATGCCAACTATTTGGCTCTGCAGGTGTCACAGTGAGGGTATGAGAAAGCAGGGTTGCTCTGTTGCTGTGAATGGTTCTTCCTGCTGTCTTCAGAAGGTCCTTTGGCTACAAAAAGGCAAGCTCTTTAAATTATAATTCTGGAGAGGACCACTACAAACAATGGAGTAATTGTTCTTGTATGTGGGGGAAGGTGTACTTTGGCTTTGGGCACTGCCAGGAAAGTGTTGCTCCCAAACTCTCCTTAGCCTTCTGTGCAGCAACAATACCCACTATGTGCCAAAAAAAGAAGATGTTTTCACCTGTTGAATCCAAATCTCTTTCAGAGAAATCTTTTCTACTGTGATGCGCTTCCCCCTTAATGCATGTCTCTGTCATCTCTGAATTCTTTGCAATTTTAACCAACTGGTATTTAAAAAAAACCAAACAGGTTGAAGTACTAAGAGTATGCTTTTGAAGATCTCCTGCTGATCTGAAAGTGAAAATACGGGATGTGAACAGAAATGTTTTCATGGTCTGTAACCCTTACCACTGTGCAGGAACTCCTCTTTAACACACTTAGTGAGATCATGCCTCTCACCTGAGATTATCTTACTGCCATAGCATGCTGAACTTCCCTCAGTGATCAAGCAGTGCTGAGAAATGGGAGTGGTCTTGACTGAAAACAAAACCTTAGAAAAATCGTCAGTCCTAGCCTTCCTTTCAAGTGACCCCAAGGACCAGAGAGGATTCAATGAGTAAGAATGTTCCTTCTCTGCCCTGCAAAAAGCAATCCCTGATGACCATTGGCTCCTTTTAATAGCATCTACTGAGAAATCACAAATCTAGGGTGGGAAGTGAAAAAGTTTCAAACAAATAGCATGGATGCAATGTTTTGGTGACAACTAAAGTTGGGTGTCTGCAGGGAACCCTGCAATTTTGGTAGGGTGTTTGAGGATGTGCTCAAGGGTGCCCCAGTGTTTTATCTAGAAAATACTTTGAAACTGATTCGGTGTACCTTAGGCTCAGTTTGTGCACTGAGATCCTCTGCCCTGGGCTGCTCAGCTCATAAGGTATTGTGATGCAGAGGGAGCAGGCTCTGCAGCTGCCACTTCTGTGGAACTGTCCCAGCTAACGATCTGTTTTTGCTTTGAACAGGTGGGTCCCTTGTTGAATATGATGATTAAGGGACGATATGACTAATGCGTGGCTGCCCGGCTGACTGATGTTGGAGCTGCTTTATTCACAAGCAATGGAAGATACTGAGCGCTAGTATTGCACGCAGCACTTAACAGACTGATGGGTTTCCTGGCCCATCCGTGCCCCACTACAATAAAAGGGGCTACTGGAACTGCAAAACCGTTAGTACCCCGTTCATCCTCCACTCTCATCTAACCGAACCTCCCAAGAAAGAGTCTGCACTTATTGGAAGCTGGATTCATGCTCACTAACTTGTTTTTTCTCCCTGTGCCCTGTTTGCCATGACAAGGAGCATGGTTTCTGGCACTCGGATATGTTGCTTCAGGATTTTCAGGCATTTGAAGAAGAGCTTGGAGGAGAACCAGGAGTGATCTTGTTTCCTCAGCCTTAAGGGGTTTGGGCCTCCTGGCTGGGTTTATATGTTGGTGCCTGCAGTGGATATAAGATGGGAAGTGGTAGGTTTCATAGTCCTCTGTTGTTAGAGGACCTGTCCATGCTCAACTCTGGCACCTTTTTGTGTAGCAGAAACAAACATGTGAGATGGCCTGTGTGTGATGAGCAACTGGACAAATGATTCAATTTCTTCAACTTAAGACGTCTATGCTTTGGACTTAGTACAGGGTAGAGATCAGAGTGAATTCATCTAGTATGTGAGCACCAAATCCTATGCTCTCCAAATAACATCTGTGTTGTAGGAGTCTAGATAAACCTCCTTTCTGACAGCTTTCTCTGGGGAGTGAAGGCTTCTCTCCCACTCTTATGAAGCTGCAGTGTGGTTAAAAGGGGATGTAGCATTATGAAGGGAGATGCATAAATGCCAGGGCACTCTCCAAATCCTGAATGATTAAACCACGTCTTTAAATGAAATTCCCCAGGGGTGCTGAGCTAGACTGTCAAAACGCAGTGTCAGATAGGTACAGAGCCTCCCTTCTTCCCACCAGGGGTGCTGGCTCCTTGGACTAACATGGGAAAGTGCCCTTTTTACTGAAACTGCGAGAACTCAAGTGTGTGTGGCTGCACACAGGTGTGCATGTTTGTGTGATGTTGTGTGGCTCCTGTCCATCAGTTAAATCCACGCCAGTGTGTGGTTCCCTTGTACAGTCATGTGAAAGAGGTCAGGGCTTTCTGAAGTTTATCTTGATCCTTTTTGTGTTCTGGGACTTGACATGGCAAGCTGGGAAGTACAAGACCAGGGCATAGGAACCAGGCAAGCCTCTTTTTAAGAGTCCTCGGCAATCACTCTGAAAAAATAATTTTGCTTTCCTCCTCCTCCTCTTCTGTGCAAAAGCCTTAGGCACATATGGAGGCTGGCTTTTTATTCCCTGAGGTGTGCTGCACTGCTGTCCCTGGTTTGGGGGGTGGTGCAAAGGTCTTGTATATCTGATATGGTTGTAATGGGTCCCAAGAGCTACAGGTGGGAGAAGCTGTTCCATAGCCCATGTATCTCATCCCAGAGAATAGTGGGGAATTTGGTCTGTGGAGGCTTCCCATTGTTTTCCCCCTTGTTCTTTGGGGCTTATTCTGACATGGGATTCTGATAAATGTGTTGAGAACGTGCTGCTCAAGAAGCGCTCTGTCTTTGGGCTCGGGCCCATCTTTTGCTGGGACAGCTCATGCACCATGTGCTCTGAGCTTGTCTTGCACAAAGGTGAAAGGCTGCTCGAACAGGAGGTCCCAGGGGCTAGTTTTCTAGCTGCTTTACAGGTCAGAACAAATGAAGTGTAATTGGCAGCTGCAGGATCCTTGTTTAAGAAATATGTCCATGTCACTGAGTAGTCTGACTGCCGTGTTACTTGTTGCAGACTCTCCAGACCTGTGTTTAGATCCAGGCGAAGGTCACTCGGCTGGATACTTACCAGTGCTCAACCTTTGGGTGGGTGGGGAAGAAGGCTAAGCTGCTGACTCTGGCCAAAAGCAAGGCCTTCCCAGGAATCCTGGGCACATGCTCTTGGTTGAAAGATGCTCAAATGAAATCCCATCTCTGTGCTAGCTATTCAGCACATGGTAGTTTCCAGTACTACTTGTTAGGCACCATCAACTCTTGAAGCTCAGGGTGGGAGTTCATATCCCATGTGGAGAGAGAATGGTACTTACAGAACTTTAGGATCCTTTTTTTTTCTTTATTTGCCAAAGGTCTAACTTTTAAAGTGTCTGAACAGGTTTTGCTGCACTTGACTTTGTGAAAGCTCATTTACAATGCACTGATGGACTGACTCCCCCCCTTCCCTTTTCACCTTGTGCTTTCAATGCCCCTTGCCATGGTATTGGGAAGCTGTGTGTTCTTTGCTAGGGGTGTGTGTGCAGGGGGTGGGGTGTGACAAACACACGGTACCTTCTGAAGTGTAGTTCTTAAATACAACCAATGTTGAACAACAGAAGTGTGTGGCTTTTTTTTTTTGTGAGTGGCTGTATAGGAGAGCTGCATAAGGAGATGTGTGTATAAAGCTACTTTTCAGTCTTTTTAATAACTCCGCTTGTGTTCTTCACTGGTGAAAGCTGCTGGTCTCCAGAACTGCCTTCAAAACAGCAATACCAACTGCATTATTGTGTGCCTTCACGACTTTCCCCATTCTACTTCTGTAAGCCTGAAAGGAAAGATGGGAATAAAATGGTATCCTTGATCCCTCCCAACAAGTGTTGGTGGGGAGGGAACAAATTCCCCTCCCTGCTGACCTGAATGGTGTCACCATGCTCTGGTTCACTGATGGGATGACGGAGCAAACTACAGTATCAGGTCTAATGAGTTCTATCAGTTGCTTATCCTTTGGGATATCTTGTCCTCCATTTGGTCCTTTATCCGATTCATACTTTGGTCATGAGATTTTGGGGGGAGACTTCCTCTGTGTACCTCTACTGTATGTTAGCAGCCTGGGGTGGTGGAGTCCTCTCTACCTAATAAAGATACAGGTTATTTTATGGTAATATTAACTCTACAGTAATCTTTCATCCAACCATCAGTGAAATGTTGGTTAAATCCAAACAGATTTGTAATGTGTGGTAAAATGGGGAAGAGTTAATGGAGATTAGGGATGTTAGGGGGGCGGGGGGGGAGAGAGAGCGAGCTGTCTGGGCCTGGGGTACCACAATTGGCATTCTTTCCTCATGCCCTTGGGGGATGGTGAATGTGGAGGGAGTAGGAAAGACAAGTGGATAGAGTCTTCTGTGACCATTGGGCATTCATCCTTCCCTGCTGTGCCTGCTGGGATCATCATGTCTGAACACACACTTGCTTCTGTGCCACTGAACTTGGTGGTCTGTTATGTCTGATCCTGTTGTCTTTCTGTTGTGCACATACCTCCTGGGTAACATGCATGGCTGGCACCACAAAGCTTGGAAATGTCTCAGGTTGTGCAGAGAAGCAGAGGAAACTGAGGTATGAGAACTCTGTCATTTCAAAACCAGATCAGACTCCAAGATTTTTCATTTGTACTTTTAGTCTTTTTCTTGTTTGCTTTTATTACCTTAGGTTCTATAATACCTTTCTTCCGTTTCCCCCATTTCCCTGTTCCTTGAAAAGTGAGGTTTTTCTAAGGAGAAGTGACCTTTCTCTTAACCCTTGTAGATCATGGCTGCAGGATCTTTCCTGTAGAAAAAGAGGAGCATGGGTTTTTAGACCAATGCACTGTTTTACCCCCTTGGTGATCAGGGTCAGGCTCAGCTCAGTGATCACCCAGGAAATTTGGAGTGATAAAGCAGGCCCAAGGTGAAGCCAGTGGGTCAGGATCAGGGCCAGGGTTGAGGAGGTATGAGATGTAGCTGCGATGCAGGGGCAGTCTAGCACGACGGTGAAGGAGGAGACCCTTGGCATCAAAGCAGCTCTTGAGGGAAAGAGGGGCAGGCCTGCGCCAAGACTGCTGCTTCTTTTCTTACCAATGAGCAAGCCGACCTTGAACACAGCGAACTGCTCTTTAAAGTCCTAGAATGGTGACGGTGCACTCAGGGTCTTGACAATCTCTTGGCAGGCCTCTGTTGATGCATGGTCAACCCATGCTGCTGTCCCAGCCCTGAAAGCAGAGCAGCAGCTGCAACAGGGAATACTGCCTTTGCACATGTGTTTTTCAAAGCGCTTTTCTCTAAGCCTCCATTCTGCCATGTGTGTGTTGGGAGGTTCCTTGCACTCTTGCTTGGTTTATGCTCTTCACCTTCCCTTCGTGTTTCAGAGAGGGCACCTCTCCCATCAATGTCCTGGGAAGTCCTGAAGCCACCATCTTCCCTGACCACTTGTCTGCATTGGTGCTGCCTAGAAGGAAGGGGAAAGAGATGCTGTTACTGTGACGAACACATGCAAAGTAAGTTCTAATTACTGCCTCACAAAGTCAAATATTTGTTGCAAGCAGAGGACTAATTGTGGGGGGAGGGAGCGGAAGTCGAGGCTCTCGGAGTGTAAGTGGAACAGATGCCCGGACGCCTTGGGGAAACGCAGCTTTCCTCTACAAATCAGAGCTTTAAATTACAAGGCTTTTACCAACGAGAACAGTTGTGGGAAGTCGTCTGCTCTCATTTGCGTAATGGCTTCTGTCACTGGTGATTAGACACAGGATGAAGGAAAAGAAATTTGACAATTAGGAATGAGCGATCATTAATCAGAATCTTTGTTAGAAGGAGGGAAGGGGGGAGAATATCCCGCAAACAATGGAGGCAGTCACTAGAGCCGCAGTGAAGTCCATGAGATGCATAACTCTGAGTGCTACTGTTGCTCTACAGAGCCCCCTCCGCCTAGGTACGGAGCAGCAGCAAGGG
Source organism: Balaeniceps rex (assembly GCA_013401315.1). Lineage (NCBI taxonomy): Eukaryota > Metazoa > Chordata > Aves > Pelecaniformes > Balaenicipitidae > Balaeniceps > Balaeniceps rex. Next base: position 15,892 of record VYZW01042003.1, read on the forward strand.
TCTTGGCTTGGTTGGAAAGCTTGCGGAGGAAGACAGCTAGGCAAAATCCTTCCCGTGCTGTTCAGTGATTCTCAGCTATCTGCTTAGTAAGGGAGAGAGCACGTCTTGGAGCCCTCTCCTTGCCCCATCGACACCTTGCACTTCCTTCTCGGTGCCTGGCCACAAGCTGCCAGCAAAAAACACAGAAACAACTTTTTAAATTTTTGCGGTCTCCTTTTCCCATACCTTGCATGCAGCCTTGCAGTTTCTGGTGCCGAGGAGAGCAGGCACGGGCGTTGACTGGCATGCAGAAAGATTAGGATGAGCAATGTGAAAGCAGTGCCAGGCTCTTTTCCTGATAAAGTCATTTCCTACAAGAACACGGAGGAATGTGATGGGCTGCATGACAGGTAAATAAAAGAAGGCAGTTGTGACTTCTCTGTGTCTGTCATTTGCTGGCTTAGCTTGTCATCCAGCCATTCACAATGCACAACCCAGTATATGTATTTGTTTGGATTTTGTGGGTTTTGATCAAATTATCGGTACACATGAAAACTGTTACCTATTTTTCCTACAGCTGTTGCTCAAAGTCTTGTCAGGTTAAACATTTTGGTGTAGTTTACACTGTCTCTGATTATCTCAACAGTTATAACTTGTGAGGAGGGATGACAGACCATTTGTGGGGCATATAAGGTTGGTTGGTGCATCTCAAGACTTAAGCTTACTGGATTCATTGATTTTGGTGACGGCTTATGTCTTTGCAAGGCTGGGTCATTCACTTGAGGCGGAGGTCTCCGTCAGGGTATTTATTCTTTCTGTGACTGGAAATCAAAGCAGATATCTTCAGAGGGGAGAGCTGAAGCCATGTTGCCTTGTTCCCACCTGGCTTCAAGCTCAGACAAATGACAGCAGCTTGGATTTTCAGCCTCTTCCCGTGGCTAGTGGTGTTCACCACAGGAACTCAAAATGAAAGAGAAAACAGCAGATCTCAGGACAGGATCTAACAGGGCTTTTCATCCAGTGCTCATCAGGAGAGAAGTTAGGAGAATCATCGGTCACATGGCTCGGGGTGGGGAGATGGATCAGGTAGTGACTTTTATCCCCTCTTAAACATGTGAGGGGAGGGCTGCTTCTCATTCACAGCAACATTTTAAATGCATGTTTAAATTTGGAGGAGTGCACCTCATGCATTTTGTGGATGGTAAGGCAGCTTGTGGTGATGTAGGGTTGCTGTCAAAATTCGCCTCGCAAAATTGCTGTGAACCCTGAGAAAGCCCAGAATTTGACACGGCAGGGCATTGCCCTTGCTGTAGGAAATGTCACTGCTGGATGGCAGGAGCCACAGGTATGACTTTCATCTCGGAGTTCCAGTTGTGTTTTTTTCTGGATAGTCAGGGTTCACCATTGAATGCCTTGACAGGGAGGACCTTTGGATGTGACGTAACCCCCTGGGAAGCCAGGAAGAGGGGAGAGCCTGTGCTATCCTGTATGTAGGTAATCTGTGTTACGAGATCTGCTGCACACTCTGTGCTCCCTGAGCTGCTTAAGCACCGCTGGCTTCATGCAGTGGCTATGTGAGGACTCTGGCTGAGCTGAAAGCAGCTAAAGGAGTGAGGTCAAATCATTTGCTTTTATAAAAGGACAGTCCTCATGCCCACAGAGAGGGCACGGGGGTTATAACAGCATCCAAGGGGGTAGTTTCTGTGGGAGATCTTAGTACCACGGGTGAGGGACTGATTCTGCCCAAGCTTGGCCACTCCAAGTTCCTCTGCCAGGACCTTTGACAGTTTCTCAGAAGCTGCTCCTATCCGTCTGTGTTTCACTGGGGTAAAATGCTTCTGGCAGCAAAGAATTACTGGTGCTGGTGGATATTTAGGTCAAACGCTGGCCACTATAGGCTATGGAGCTGGAGGGTATGGGGCAGTGTGGCCTTGCTTGGCATTTGAGGTAATAAGCTTCTGGTCTGTCAGCTCGTGCGAACTGCAGAGGTTTGTAGAGCTGGGGAGTTGCAGGGCTGGCTGTGTTACTTGGGCTGTCAGGTCCGACACCGCTCTGGCAGGGCAGACCTTAGTGCTCTTTGAGCCTGTGTTCGGGGCTGGTGCAAGCCTGGGGAGTGAGCAGGGGTGGGCATCTCCGAGTGGAGTTCGGGGCTCTGAAGGACCCATTCATCTGCCATCAGTTCACTCCAAGCACAGCCTAGGGCCCCTTGCTTCCACCTCCTCCCCAGCACAGAGGCAATCCTGTGTCTCCTGCTTTTGCTGTTTGTTTATAGCTCTCCCCATCCCATCTGTCTTTCCTCCTTCCTCCCCTTCCTTTTCCCTCCCTCTCCCTCCTCCCCCTCATTCCCTGTAAGCGATTAATCATTTTGACAAGCTCGGCGATGGCCTTTATTTCCTTGAGGCGGCCAAGAAATGTCTGTGAGCACCTTCTCTGACACCCCTCGTGTTCTCTCGCCAATCAGATCAGCCACTTCGCTTGGAGTGACACCACCAGAAACACGGGGAGGGGAGCAGGGGGGGCAACTCCAGCAGAGCCAGCTGGGAAATGGGCAGTGGGGCAGCATCCAGTTGGGGTGCCATGTGGGCCCCCATTAGCTGTGATGAATATGTCATTTCACTATAGCTTGAATGTGTCATACTTTGCTCCCTCCCTCTCCCCAGGCTCCCCTTCAAATCTTGGTTTCAGTGCAAAGGCAGTCAGGAAGAAATCGGGCTGCTCAGAAAAATATCAGCCTCCAACAGAGTGGCTGGAGGGAAAAGCTGTCAGAGAAGAAAGAAGAGCAGGCTGGCATCATCAAGGGAAAAAGAATGGGGATGATTTTGCAGATGGATATGGAAGCCTTCCTGGGAAATTCCCCTTTGTCTTGTGCAGGAAGGAAGTTGCCTTTGAGTCTGTCATGGTTCACCTGAACTTGTCATGTTGTCATGAGGATGCCTTCCATTCACCTGCAGCCAGGGGAGCTCTCGGGCCATGGTACATGCTATTGCAAATGCTCTGCCACCTAACTAGAATGAAAATGGGGCGGATCAGGGTGCATGATGTTCCCAAAAGGATTTTTTTATCTGTTCTAATCAAGCTTTACAGCATCCTCCATCCTCTTGGCATGGAACCAAGGAATGCTGTACTTCTAGAGTTATTCTTTTTCCTCTTAGTATGAAAGCAGCTATCCTCAGCAGTGGGAAGGAGAGGCCCAGGAATAACCGTTCTGCCCAGGATCTCTGGGGATGTCTAGAGACCCTCTGTGCAGAGCAATGAATTGTAACTAACATTTACAGAAGTGTAGGAGATATTGAAGGAGAAAAAGAAGTTAAAGCTGATGCACTAGAAGTCGGACGGAATGTGATGTAAAGATCTTGCATAAGGTGGTCAGGTATCGTAAGGCAGGAGACTGGATATAGTGACCTAAGGGATCCTGTCTAGTCTCCTGTTCCTATAAAACAGGAGTTTCTAGTTGAGCCTAGAAGACAATGAATAGGCTCATCCTGGATGAAAGGCCCTAGAGTAAGACCGCCCCAACTCTTCAAGAAGGCCAAAGAGCAGGACAGATGGAACAAGGTGTCTATGCTTTGCAGTCATCACCTCTTGAGGTGGGACAAGGCAGCAACACAAAGCCAAACCCTCTAGCTCAATGCAGCTACACCTCTGGGAGGAGTAGCCAGGCAGGTGATAGCTCCCAGTTGACTCTGGGAAGCTCACACCCTCTTATGAAACATCACTGTTCTCTATTCACCACATGAGCTTGAGTTCTTGCCCTACATGAAAGGTGTGAGAGTCAGTTTTAGCAGCAGGCTGGGTGGGTTCAGTAAAGATGCTAAGGAAAAACCACAACCTCACTCCTACACCTCCCTGTTGTTTGATTTCTCCTTGTGAAAAGGTTGCCCTTCAGGTACAGACCTAAAAGCTGACACAGCCTAAGCCCAAAGGCAGGGCGATGAACTCATCTGGAATAAACATCTTTGCCCCTTGTGGGCTGACTGCATCAGATCTCTGGAAGGTAGGAAGACTCGAACTAAAGAGGAGTTAACAGGCCATTTCCAGCAGATGAGCAGGCGGTGTGTGCTCCCTCTGACAGACATGCTGTCCCATGTCTTGGGAGTGGTCTCTGCCAAGGTCACTGCTGAGTTTCTCTAAAGTAGCATTTCTCTCAAGGAAATATTGATTTTTGTGCTGGTGGTGCTAAGCACTGTTGTTGAACAAGAGGCTATAAACGCTTGGCAGAACAGCGGTGGCCCATCTTGGCAGCTAGACTCACTGATCTGGCTTGCTTTCTGCAGGCTTATGCTCATGTGTCCAGGGTGAGGAACACTGGCTTTGTGCTTCCAGGCTAGTGACCGCTAATGGCTCCAGTGCCTCTTCTCCAGTGTGAGGTAGTTACACGTTTGCTCCCTTGTGTTCAGTCAAGGATGGGAGACATTACTTAGCAGCAGAAAATGGCCTGTCCCTGGACAGTTTACATCCAGTAATAGGTTTCTTTCTTGAGTATAACATAAGAAGGGAACATGGCAGAGGTCTTAAACAGTTTATCTCAGCGCTGGGAGTTTTCACAGAGAATGTATGAGATCTTCAGAAATTAAGTCCAACCAATGCAGTTAATGCTGGCTATCCTAGACAAGCCTGTTTTAAATCACGAACCGCCCTAGTGAGATCCAGGTCTTTAAGGGTTCCTGCCTGTTGTGTGCACTCAAGTCTTTGGATCACATAGCACTGCAGTGGCAAAATCTGTGTCTTTGCCCTCCCAAGCCATGAGCAGTAAGCAGAACACAATGCTGTCTGTCTTTCCTTCTCTCTTTACGAGGCCAAACCATGGAAAGGGGAGCCTGAGACTTTGCAGCAGTGGGTTTTCACTGTTGCTTTCATCTGTTAAATTCAACTTTGCTTGCCCAGAGTGGTGGTTGTGTCTCCATCCTTAGAAATATTAACTTGACTGGCCAAGGCTCTGAGCAACCTGATCTAATTGTACCTGCTTTAAGCAAGAGGTTGAACTAGATGATCTCCTGAGGCCTCTTTCAACCTAGATTATTCTATGATCCTATGGGTTTGCCCAGGAGAACTCATCACCTGATGTGCTGTATTTCATCCCACTCCTTAAAAAGATTATGGAGCCCAGATAACCCAGAATGTAAGGGAAGTACCAGATTATTTAATTTCTCTATATAGAAGCCTCTGTGGCAGGATGCTGTAGGCTACTTTCTTTGGTCTCCGGGGTTGCGAAGAGTTTCTTCACCGAACTTGCATTGTGTCTGTCAGCAGAGCTGGTCAGTAGGGCAAGCTCAGGTAGACAGTAATGGATTGAGAGCTCTTGATCATCGCGTGGCAGATGCTTCTCGCTTCCCCCCGGTGAGTGTCTGTACCGTGCTACATTGCAGAGTGAGGGCAGAGCTGTTCGACTGCGGAACCGAAGCAGCGTTGCCACATCAGCGTAGCGTTGAGGCTTGGCTCGCTACTGTAGAGGTCTTGTTGCTGCAGCTGAGCCAGTGTCCTCTGCTCGGTGCTGTGCTGAACTGGTGAAATAAATGAGTTCGCACGGGGATGTCAGTGTTGCTGTGTAGATGCATCTGTTGCCCATCCTCTCCCAGGAGGCTGGGGCCTGGTTGCATGAGCACCGCTGTGGCCCAAAGCCAGCTGGAGTTAAGGGGAGCCCGGTCCTCAGGCAGGGGCTGACCTTCCTGCCATGCTGTGATGAGGTGGGGAGGTGACTTGCCTAGTTGCAAATGGGAAGGTGTTGCAATCAGGAGCTGTGATACCCCGCTATGGACAAGCTGGACTATGCCCAGTTAGCTGGAGGCTGAACAAGAACTCGCCTCCACTTTCAGGTATGCAGGATCCAATTTTGGAACAGGTCTGTGCTGCACGCTGTGCTGTTGCTCACCCTATGGATTTCTGCAGCTTCAGGTTCAGGTGCTAACCATCCTTGTAGTGGCCCGGGTCATCCCCTGTCTCCTGGAGAATCTGAGATATCCTTGGTTATTGGCAAGCATCTCCATGTTGTGCAGCTGTTCCAGACTTCTGAGCAGCACCCTTAATGGGAAAGCTGGAGCATCAGGCTAACTTTGCATGTTCCTTTAGGTGACAGAGGTGCTTGGGGACTTCAGAATTGGAGGTTGGGTCAGCTGGATTTAGGAATCTCATGTTTTGAGGTACCCTGGCCAGCAGAGATATTTGTGTCTGGGCTCTGTCTGTCTGGGCTGCTCTGAACGTTATGGATGTGTTGCTGCTGTCTTTGCGGAGTGGATGAAAGTGTTTGTGGTAAAATGTAATCAAGTGGAAAATTGCAGTGCATATAAACACATATGGCACTCAATGACTGGGCATTAGGCACAGTGACTGCAGGCAAAAAAAAATTATCTGTAAACGTTTCGCAGCAAGTTTCGAAATCTTAAAGAACAATAAGATATTAGCAATTTAATGGGGTGATTCAGCGAGGCAGCGATCCTTGGGTTGGGAGAACGAGGATGCATGCAGCTGCAGTGACGGGAGCGGCTGGGATTACTCAGCCAAGCTCAACAAGCCCTGTCTCCCAGCACAAGACAGCTGCCAAAGGTTTCCTTCACATGGCAAGGTGGCTGTGCTTGGAGAGGAGAGAGCCAGGAGGTGGCCCGTGAACCTTACCGGTGCCACCTTCCAGCCTCCTCCAAGAGCCTGCTGTTTACAGCAGCATTTGGAAGAGGTTGGTGCGGTCGATGAGGCAGAACTGATGGGCTAGGTGGATCCGGCCTGGCTCAGGTTGGGAGCCGCGGAGGCTCTGCAGGTTAATGGCTGGCTTGGCCTCCCAGAAAGGGAGCGCTGGGTCCCCTCCACCTCCTGTGCCTCCAGGCTGCATCTGCTTATGCTGCCCAGGATAGCACCTTCCCAGCTATTGCAGAGCCCGCAGCAAATCCTTCTTGGTGGCAACTGTTTTGCACCCTGCCAAGGATCTGTGGCATCTGCTGGAGCTGCACTTGGGTCTTGCCCATCCAACACCATGGGACTTCACTGCCTGAGCTGGTTGTCTGTCTCCAGACCTCTCGCTTCGATCCCGCTGCTTGCAGGGGACAAAAGCATGGCAGGCCAGTGTACGAAAGTAATTTTTTGCTGAGTAACAGAATTACCAGAAAGGTCTTTTTCTCCACTTGTCATATGCTGACTTCCCTCTTTCTGACGTGGAGAAGGTTCCTCGTGAGTGGGAGGAGAAATGCACCCTGCCAGTGTCACCTGGCTGTACCTTTCCCAGGGAACACAGGAAAGCAGCTGGAATACTGGGAGGAATGTAGCCTTGGTGGCTCTACTGACTGCCCTGAGGTCCTGGATCTGGTGGCCAAACTCGCTCAGCAGTTGATGAGGGAACAGCTTGTGAAGAAGGAATGAAGAGGGCACCAAATGGGAAATCCCAAGGGTATTGGCAGCTTGGTCCAGCAAAGCCTGGCTGATTCCAATCCTGTCTGGGGAGAAATCTTCCCAAACTAACCAGTGACAGTGAGAACTGCCCAAAAGAAATAAAAATAGACAAAATCAGTGTTTATGGGCCGTAAGTGACTGCTTCCCAGGAGTGTAAGAAACACAGTGGGGCCCTAAGCTGATGTGAGCATAGCAATAGCTTCTCTTCATCTTTCTGCACAGGATCTTTCATTTTCATGCTAGTTCGTACACAACCATGAGAACATGTCTTTTCTTGGATCTGATCCTGGAAAGTGACACCCAAGTGCCTGGATCATTAGCAAAGTGTAACTTCAGTGAGATTACAGGCAAGCCTGTATTGATGTCTTTGGCTTCACCTGGCAAACTGCCTAAGGCTGCACTTCGGTAAGACGACATACCTGCCACACTTGTGTATTCAACTCTGGATGGAATTGGCGAAAATAATGGTGGGAGAAGCTTTTAATGAATTGCTTTTAAATAACGTTTATTTTCATTAATGCTTTCATCCATTTAAGAAATTCCTGCTTTTAATCGTATCTCCTTAAACGTGGTGTATTAGAAAGAAAGATATTTCTTGCCTTGTGTCACCTGCTGGCTTAGGCAGGTGTTTACATCTATAAGCATGCTTGCTCTTGCTGATACGTAAGTACCATAGGGAAGTCATTGTCCTACTAGCAAATTGAGCTGAGGCATGCCTGCCTCTATTAAGTACAGATACATTTGCCTACAGAATTCCTCTTTCTTTATAACCTTCAGATGAAGCCAGCACTTGGAGGACTGCCCAGAAAACCCACAAAATATTCTGCTATGGTCAAATTCAAATGTGAAGTTCTCCTCGAGACTTGTCCCTTTTAAAATGCGCTGCATTTGCTTGAACTAGCTCCCTGCCTATTCCATTCTCTTCTTTGCTACCTATGGACTGTGGCTTGTTGCCAGCTTGATCTTTTCTCTGCATACTTCCATGCTGCTGCAGCTCTAAACCCAGGGCATTTGAGCCTCCCTTCTGCACGTGAAAAAAGGGGTTAATAATGCCTACCCTTTGCCTGCTTGATGTCATCATTCTGCACATAGATCTGGAGATGGGGGTCTCCTAGACCACGTACGTAGGGTGCCCAGAGCAACAGAGTCTTTATCTACCTACCTCAGCTCCCTGCTGAGAACACCAGCTCTTACCTCCTGCCAGCTGAGAGGATCATGTCTGCTGGGATTTGGGTGGAGTTATAATGCCCAATTTCCACAGGGAAGTGTGGGACTGTAGAACAACAGAGCTTTTATTTCTGGGTTCATTGGTATCAGTGCCAGCTAATATCTCCCCTCTTTTCTGTCTGTCACGTAAGTCCTCTTGTGAGCCTTGCATGCATGGTGCTACACGAAAATTCATCCTCAGGACCTATGGACCACTTGAGGCTCTCCACTGTGATCTATGTTTGCTTCAAGTTCCCTGGATTTCAAATACATCAGAGGTGAGTAACTTCATCCATCCCGCCCTAGAGCTGGACTCAGATCATTGGTAGGCAGGAAGCCTCCAGGTGAAGGGAGCAGAGCTATGGTCCAGGGTTGAGGGGATTCAAATGCAAATGGAAGTAAATGTGCGAGGGCTGGATTTTCTTGGAGGTGTTTATTATGGTGTGTTTGCCTGAGGTATGAATTGGCCTCCAGAGGTCGGGAATGTCTGGCGTCCTAGGGGGCTTCTACATGAGCTCTCAGTCATGGCATTGCTCTTCAGCATGAGCGAATGAGCAACAGGCTGAAGCAGGGCCCTGCACTCGTGAACTTATGTGTACCCGTTTGCTCGGGGAGCTGTTGGGAAAATGTGGGCTTAGCTGGGAGAGCGTTTGCTGAGCTGCTCACAAGGGCGAGGTACTCCTGAGGAGGACTAGTGGAGGGGGGACTTTATGGCTCCTGGTGGGCAACTGGTATCTGCCCCTGGGCCTGAAGTGCAAATAGGTCCTACTTGCATTGGCAGCTGCTTCTGTGCTCAGGGGTTACAGCGCAGTTGCTGTGACTCTGGTATGGTAAAGGTCCTCTGGAGGACGACACATGGGTCTTCCTTCTGGCTTAGGACCAGAGGAGGGTAGAAAGTCCATTACCAACTGTGTGAGAGACTTTGTAGATAGGTGGTGAACCAGAAGACTGCTCCCTTTGAGTAGGTAGTCACCTCTGCTGCTCCTGTGGCTCAACTCCTCTTCTGAGACAGGCAGCTGGTGGTGCTCTTTGCACAGGTCAAGAACAGGAACACGCGTCTCTTGCTGTAGCAGGTGGTTTGATGCTCAGATAGGCAAACTAGAAATGGTGGGGTTGATGGAGTGCATGTGCTGGCTGTTCCTGTGACAGATTATGAAGCCACTTGAGTCACTGTCCCATTGTCCCCACCCACATGGAGGCTATGGTACTGGAGGCAGGTCTGCCTGTCACACCTGAAAGAGCTGTGGAGCTCAAGCACAGCCAGGGAGAGATTTTTAAGTCAAGAAGCAGCTGTTCAGTCACTCAGTGTAAGCTTGTGGGTAACTGAGGAAAATCTCCTCGTTTCTTTTGTCTAAACCCCTCCTTCCCAAAGGGCCTCCTGTCAGGGTTTGAAGGCACTGGGACAGAAAATCCACTGCTGCTCTGAGGAATTTGCTCCAGAGGTGAAAGGCCTCCATTGCTTCACGTAAAACCCATCACTGGATCTCATTTTTGACTGGAATTTGCCTGGTTTTACTGCAGGTTCTTCTCATTCTCTGTCAGCATTAGGAACCTGTGTAGAAACGGGCACGGTCCCCTGGCCCCCAGTACTCAAGTTGCCTTTGACCTCTGGGTGTTGTTCCACCCACTGGGCTGATTTTTGGTTTATTTGGCCTGCAGCTGCCCTTGAACAACAGCCAGACTTTGCAGGTCAGCCTGGCCCGGGGTGAGGGAGGATTTGCCACCAGGCCAGCTGCTGCCTCTAGCCCTGCCTGCAGCCTCTGGTGCTGCGGTGATGACCTGCCTTTCCCAAAGTGGCTCTCCAGCTCCAAAAGGATCACTCCGCTCCTCAGGAGCAGCTGTGATGAGCTGTCTCCCCTGGTGTGGCTGGCCAAGGCGTTGCTGTCACCTCTGGCAGTTGCTGTACAGCTGTCAGACCCTCTTGCTCCTTCCTGAGCAGGGCAGAGCTGCTGCTAGCGCCTGCTGATGCTGGTATTGCCTCCTGCACCCAACAGGCTGGACGGTTGTTGCTGGTTTATTAGATACTGCCCTGGGAAGGCACCATCAAATGCTAACCTTGCACCCTGGGCACAGCCAGACAGTCACTGCCCAGCAGTTTCCAGGCACTGGGGCACAAATATCCACCTGATGCCGGATGTGTCTGCAAGTGCCCACGCACCACTGGGACAGCAAAAGAGCAGGGGTGGGTGGGCAAATTCCCATGGTAATCCCTGGCCTCAGGGTATGGCCCTGCATGAGGGTTACTATGAAAGGTGGTGGCTGTGGTGCAATGTGAAAGCCCCAGGATCTGACAGCTCAGGGCATGGCATTGCTTTTGAAATGCTTAAAGGCAGCTGAATAATTGGAGAGTGAAGGGAGCAAGAGGGGAGCCGTCCTGTGGGTCCAAGAGAGGAGAGTTCAGACCCAAGGGGGCTGAGTTTTAAGTGCCTGGGCTGTGATCAGGTTTGGGGACACCAGCGCTGATGAAGATCAAGGCAGCTCAGGTAAGCAGAGGAGAGCAATGAAAAAACACTCCTAAGAGGAAGGCACAGACGGTCAAACCCACCGCCCTCCCTTGTAAGAAAGACGGGAAGAGAAGGCATCGGCACCTGCACCTACAGAGGTGCGTGGCAGTGATATAGGGGCGGTGCGTGTGTGGGCACAGCCGCGGGTGACCGGCCGTGGGGGGGGCTGGCAGTCCCCCTGTGCTGCTGTGGTCTGGCCACAGCGTGGAGCCCGCGGTCCGTGCGGAGCTCGACGGGGCTGCCCACGGACGGCGGGGGCTGCTGGGAGCCCTGCGGGGGGATGCTCTGGGCCTGCAGCTGGGGACACCCGACTCGGATCCCCGCTGGCTCAGAGCCTTGGGGATGGCCCATGGGTGACGGGTTGACACAACCTGGAACACCCAGTTCCTGCCGTGGGTTGAGCTGGGGGAAGTGGGGCGGTGCTGTGGCAAGGTGCTCCTCGGAGCACAGTGAGAAACACGGCTGTGCAGGCAGGGGAGGGTGACCCAGCAGCCCCATCTCCTGGGCTTTGGAGGGTTCCTGGGTGTCAGGGTTGGGGGAAGATGTTGGGACCCCTGGTGCCAGAACCACTGCAGGGGTTTCAAGCTGAGCTATCAGGAGGGTCAACAACCTAATTCTGAACAGGAGCAGCTTTCCTGTGAAACTCCTCTCTCTTGGCACAGAGTCCTGATGTGTCAGAGGCACCAGGCATAAACTTGAATCTGGTTTCAGCCTCAGCTTTGGAACCCAGATGCTAGACTTACAGAAGAGGCAAGCCCAATCTACCATGCATACAGGTGCTGGGGATGTACATGAGAACAGGTACCTACACTTGAACGCTGGCGTTTCAGGATGGATGCTGACTGCTGTGCTAGGTGCTGTGTAATTACAAGCATATGATGTAAGTTATTTTTTCATTGTGCCACATACGTTGTCCTAAACAAACACAATTCTGCTGAGGTCTGTGTGTACTCTAGTTGTACTGCTGGGAGGAGATTTTGTGTGTGTGAGAGCTAATGTTGGCTACTCACATTTCCCTTAGTGTGGAGTTTCCCCCAACCACCACTACCATAAAACAGAAGAAAAGTTCTCCTGTTTAATCTGCTTCTCTAGCAGGTAAATCAAGTCCAGGCCTGTTTTCCATGGCTCACATTGCTTTGGTTTTTTGCACCACTGGCTGTTTTTCCATTATTCCCAACACTAGTTATAACACTGGGGTGCACTTCAGGCTTGGAAGAAGCTTTCAGGACCTTGCTGTACTCACAGCTGTTCATCAAACACCTCCAGCAGCCTGTGGGCAGATTGGGCTCAGCTGTGATGTCTGCCTGTCCAGAGGAAAGGACAGATGACCTGCAATGCCCCTTCCAACGCAGAGGTGATGCTCTAGCTCCTGTGATCTCTGGTGCAGGGAGTTCTCGTTCTTCACCCTCTTCCACCACCAGCGGGGCTGGGACTGGGATCTGCCCCATGTCTTCCCTGGAGCCCCTCTGAGTGCTCCCTGCCCCTCTTCCCCTGGTCCACACCTACAGCAGCGACTCTGCCTGCCTCTTCCCCTCGCCCTTCCTCCCGGCAGGAGCAGGCGCAACCTGTGCCTCGGCCATCCGCAGGGAAGGGTGCGGGAGAAGGCGCTGCGGGGGCCGGTGGGGGTGCGGGGGGCTGCAATGTACGCGCTGGGCCCGCGAGGGCAGCAAAACACTGCGGGAGAAGCGGGCTCTGCACCGAGGCGGCCGCGGGCTGGTGACAAAAGGGACCCCTGCTCAGGGCTCCTCACAGGCTGGGAGTTTTTCCAGGGCTGCTGCCTGGGAGGCTCGGAAGATGCTGCGGGAGAGGTCAGGCGCGCTGCCTGCCTCGGAAGGACCCGTCCCCATCACCTCCTGGGACGAGGGCTCACCCCGTGCTTGCCCAGGGCCTCTTCTGTGCATCTGGCGCTTAGGGTGGTAGGAATGGGGCTGTGCCCCAGGCCCTGATGCCAAGGGGATGGAGCTGACAAACTAGCATCACACTGGTGTGCCCTCACCCTGGGGCCTATTGGAGCATTTCTGGGTCTGCCTTATGTTCAGCCATCAGGCCCCTCACAGAGCAGGTGTGTCCTGGGAAACACATTGGGAGGGGATCTGTTTTGGTGGTTTTCTCTGCATCTGCACACCAGGACTCTGTACATGGCTCTCACAACCCTCACCAAGCATCACCTATGTTTCTCATGGCTCACAGAAGCTTGGATGCCCTTTTCAGTGCACCTAAGGTGGAGAGCATCCTGCCTATGGCCAGGTGGTGCGGTCAGTGGCTGAGCTCGTGTATTCCTACTCTCCCAGCAGAGGCAAAGCCCCTCGGGGAGAAACAAGAGGGAGTCAAGGATCTGTTGAATTCCCCCATGGAGCCACACAGCTCTGGTTTGCCAGAGCTCCTGAGGCTTGGGGATACCAGAGGCTAAGAAGAGCTCTGACCTAGACCGCAAACACAAAGGCCCAAATAAAGCAAGGCAGTGCTGTGAAGAGCTCATCCCCTTTTCCCTGCTAGTTATGTACCTACCACTACACCCAGGTTATGGGCCTGGGCCCAGCAGGTGCTCCCCAGCACCCCTTGGGGTGAGCAGTGGAGGGCAGGGAAGGCTGCTCGCCCTTCCTTCATGGGGGAGATGTGGAGGGAAGGTGCCACAGCACAGAGTGTGCAGAGGAGGCGGCCTTTGCTTCCACAAAGCAGGGTATGGCAGCTGCAGTGAGCGACTCAGAGACCCAGGCAGCACAGCCAGCCACCGCCATCCCAGACCTTCCCTGCAGCCCCCTCCCTCTCCCTCCTTTCCAATCCTCTTGTACTGTTTTCTTGGCAAGGGTGATGGCTTTCAGCCCCCGCACCTCATGTGCCCTATTGATAGCTGGTAATTTATGTAAATCTCCTAATATATGGATTCTGGGATCAGGACGGAGGGTTTGTGTGTGAGATGAGATTAATATGTTTGCAGATTCTCTCTGCAAAGAGAGGGGGAGAGGCAGGCAGGGCCGGGACGTTCACCCTAGGTCTCTATTAGCACCTCTGCGTGCACCAGCCGTGCCCGGTCTCTGCCTCCCTGTGGCCAGCAGTGAGGGGGACTCTCCTGCTTTGGCCACCCTGGTCACCCACAGCCAGACTTGCTGGCCAGCCACCCCAGAAAGAGCCCATTTCTGGGAGGCCACAAAGCACCTGGTAGTGGTTTCCATCTCTCTCTGCTCCCCCGAAGTTTCGGCATCTCCAGAAGGTGGCTGGGATGAGCTGTGACAGAGACTGCTGCGGCCACAGGATCGTGTGCCCCCCTGGAAGTGCAGGAAAACTGTGGCTCAGCTTTATTCTTGCTGTGAGAGTTCAGGACAGCGGAGACTGCTTGTAGCCACCAGCCTCTTGGTGCATCTGGGTCTTGGGCTCTCCTGGTCCAGGTTGAAATCAGGGATGGGGTGGTGTAAGGAGCAGGGCACAGGCTGGGGGGACCGGTGTGCCAGTGGGGTGGCAGGGCACAGGGCTGGTGATGGTGACCCCAGCACCTGGCTTGGTGCCCACTCACTCGGCTGACGCACAGGCCAAGGCTGAAGGATGGGCAGGGAGATGCCACGTGCCCCTGTCCTGTCCCTCTTGGGGACTGCAGTCACTGGGGCAAGAGGTGCTGCATCTACACCCAACCCTGTCCCGGGGCTGCGTGCCTTGTCCATGCACATCTCCTGTCCCGGCACCTGCGCTTGGCTGCCTGGGCTGCGTGGTGCTGTGCTGGTGGGTCAGGCAGGGAGGCAGAGCCCACTGAGGCTCGCTGGGGTCTGAGAGGAGCTGGGGAGTGGGCGGGGGGGCAGGGAGCTGCCCTCTGATTCAGATGTTCCTGAGGAGTGTCCATTCCACACCTGGCATTTAGAAACCAGGAATCCTACTGATGGATAGGATTTGATGTGGTGGAGTATATTTCACACTGTGTCATTTATCCTGGTGCTGCCTCATGTGAAATGTCAGCCATCCAGGAGCTTTTCTGATCGCTCTTTGAAGTACTGGTTTCTGATAAACTCGGGAGAAGGATGCTTTTTCCCCCCAGGTGAGGGACCAGGAGTGGCAACAACTTTCCTTCTCCCTGTGCAGGGTCCCTTGGTGTAGGACCTGCCAGCTCAGCCCCATGTACCAAGGGTCGCAGTGGGGGTCCTGCTGCCCTCCTTTCCCCTGTGCACCCCTGCTCCTTTTTGGGACCGTACAAACCCCTTTCTCCCACCCCACCCCTCCCCACCTCTCTCTGACAGCACCCTGTCTCGTGCTCCCTCTCCCTGCCTGAGTCTGGATTTGTTCCCAACACTGTTTTTAGCCTTTGGAGGAATATTTTTAACTCTCCTGGGGTTGCCGCTGTTGACAATGGAAATCTATTGTGTTTTATGTGCCTGGAAAATGAATTTCCATGTCAGAAGAGGAGAGCAATTATCACAAGCAAGAGAGATCAAATTGGGTCTTTAAAAAGAAAATAAAGTTCAGATCTTATCTGATTAATGAGATTTCTTCCAAACCTTAACAAATCTTAATTACAGTGACTCTGCTGGAAGGGATGAGGTAAAGCTAGGATTGGGGGCTATCTAAACAGAACCGCTCTCTTCCGAGGTAGAGTACATCCCTGCATGAAAGCAGCGGGGACGGCCATTGAGTGCAGAAAGCTGCTCAGCTGGAAATCAGCAAGGCAGGATTCTCCATGGAGCCTGAGCAGCTCCTTCCCCAAAGGCCCACGGCGCTGGGGGAGAGCCCCGCCAGCCCCGCTGGGCAGCGAGACCGCTGCCTCGCTCTGTCCCGGATTCTGGCATTGTATTTGCTTCAGATCCCTCTTTGCTGCTGCAAATTTTTCACCTTTTATTTTTTTCTTTCTGTAATAAGGATGGTTGTTCAGTTGTAGAGGATTTTTATTCTCACTTTCCTGATTTTTTTAAAATAAGCTGAGGGATGCAAAGTTGTTTATTCATTTTATGCTCACAAAACACTTTCAGATTATTTTATTGGATTGCCTGTGTAACGCGGGCCAGAGATTGTCTCCCTGTTACCCCTTTATTGGATACAATAACTTTCTTCCCGAAAGAATACGAGTCTGGAGCCGAAGATGTTGAGAAAGGGAGACTCCAGCGCTTCCCGTAACAGCCTGCTCTAGTGGTTAATCACCCTGACTTCCTCGGACAAAGTAAAACAAAATAGAAAAGGTCCAGTACTTTATTTTTAATTGGGATTGTCTGGCTTCAGCATTTATCCATTGGCTCTTGTTATGGCTTTCTCTGGCAGATTAAAGAGTTTTTTAGTACCTGGATTTCTTCCCTAGGAAGAAATTTATATGCGGGAAGCAAGTCACCTCTTGATCTTTTTAATAAACTAAACAAATGGCTCCCTTCAAATCCTTAGTGTAATATGTTTTTCCCCCAGTTTTGGGTAATGTTTGGGGCTCTTCAATCCTGTCACCAGAAAACAAGCTGAGAAGAAAAGAGGAGGAAACAGAAATAAGTCCAAACCCCTGGAAAATCAGACAGCCAAACCCTCCCTCCCCTTTGTCTGTACGAATACATTGTTTCCCTTCCCATTGTCTTTGGAAAAAAATTGGGAAAATATCAATCGCCTAAAAGATATTTTCCCAATCTCTGTATGATTTCAGATTAATTATTAACAGCTATTACCAGACATGGAACCAACTGTCAACATTTGAGTGAGGGGTAAAAATGACAACAGATCTGTGTATTTAAGCACACGCAGATTTTCAGGGTATTGGAAGGAATTACAGGACGGGTTGCAGAGTGCCCGAGCATCTCCTTTCACTCTGCTGTGCTGCTCCGGCGCAGAGCCCGGCTGAGGCGGCGAGCAAACGGGCCCCGGTGGGAGTTTGTCCTCCGGTCGGCTCTGGGAATGAGGCAGCCCGAGAAGCTGGAGTCGTGCAAGAGAGCCAGTCACAGCAGGATCTGAAGAGGAGGAAAATAAAGCAGGTACCGATGACGCACACGCGTCATCTAAAAACTTTCTGCTGTTGGACTCCTAGGATCTGTACCTAGCGTTTCCAGCTTAAACTGCTAGGCACAAATTTTGCTTGTGCCCCTGATTTATTCACCAAGATTTCACCCTCTCTTCTCCGTCCTGCAAAGTTTCAAAATGTGTGAATAATTTAAATTATTTTTGCCTCATTTCCAGTCTGGTATGATTCTCATCTGCCTGTCTTGTTTGCCTGATTTATGAAGGTTTGGGTTTTTTAGGCATTGCCTCCATTTTTACTAAGGGAGAGAATTTTTTTTATCATGATAAATTTTGTTATTTTACTGCCAGCTTTCTCCTCAAGGCCCTGATTCGGTGAAGCCCTTCTGCAGTTATTCCACTTCAGGCACGTGCTTAAATATTCTCAGAAGAAATGGTCTTGGGCACAGAACTAAAATTAAATATTTTCCTAAATCGAGAGTCAAATCTCCAGCAAACATCCTGACTGGCCCTGCTCCTAGTTGTGATTACATTTGCAACCTTTAATTTCTTTCAGGACACTGGGAGAGGAACAACCACAAACACATTTAGAGAGAACTGTCGTTTTCCTGCCATTTCTTTACACTTTGACACGAAAGCTGCTTTTTGCATTTAAAAAAAGGACACCTCTTTCCTAGTATTAACAACTTTAACTGTTCAAAAATCAAAGAGCAAGCCCTCAAACCAACAAGATTATAAAAATAACATAGCTGGGATTCTTGTACTGGCGTTCTGTTTTAAGAGGGGGTGTGCGTCACATTTTCAAGCCATTCTCTGCATTGTCCAAGGTTAGAGAGTTACTTTTTAATTGAAGGCTGAATTCCTGATCCTAACACGTGCCCTTTTTCTCCCTGTGCCTCCTTCTTCCCCAAACTCCGCATATTATTTTAGCTGGAAGGATCTCATTTCTGCCTGCGATACTGCTCTCCCAAGGCAATGCCATTGGGTTAGGAGCAGGCGACCGGGCACTGAAGCTCACCAGTTGTGAATCTACAAGCAGAGCCTGGCTTGACCGTGCCGACTCTTCAAAAATCATGGGCTTGATCCCCATTCACCTTTCACAGTTGCAAAACTGGCTTAAAAATCACCATGTTAAAAAAAAAAAAAAAAAAAAAGAATTAGCAAGTGGCTTCTTTTCTGACGCCATTGTGCTGTGGAACAGCAGGCCAGCTTTCAAGCTTTTTGCTGCATCCACAACAAATAGTTATTTCTTAAGAAAAAGGATTAAAAAAGTCTGCTCAGAGCTTTGCATATAATCCTATGACTCCAGGACCCAAGGCTTTGAGTAATATCAAAATCGAAATAAATTCTCCCTGTGAGAATCATAAGAATCTGCCAAATTAGTTCACAGGGGTAAACAAACAGCCAAATATTAGTATTCCACACTAAGAGCTAAATCCTATAAGTGGGGCCAGGGTTGCACATGGATTATCCTTTTATAGTTCAGGCATGGATTTACCAAGGGGATTATAGGCCTTCCCCTCCCCACCCTCCTTTCCTCCCCTCCACCCCCGGTGTTGCCCAGTGTTGCACACTCCCGCCGCACCGCACGGTTCCTCCTGCCGCCCCGACACCCTTCCCCGGGCACGGGGCTGCATCTGCCCCCTCACTGCTCTGCCTTGAGCATCCCAGGAGCAGGGGCAAATGGTCAGCCCCACGTTCAAGATGACAAAAGCAGGACTGGGACTGATGCAGAAGTCCGTCAGTTCCAGGTCCTGAATGGGTGCAGCATCCCTGGGTATGGGGGATTAGTCCCCAGATGTCCCAACCGACCTCCTTTCTTCCTGCCACTACTTTGTATTGCCCAACGCTGTTTCCTGAAGGGGAATAACGACGATTCGAGCTGACGCCCTGCTTCAGTTTTCCTTCCCTACCGGTCTGATATTGCAGTCCTGATGGCTTGTCACTCTTAATATCCTGCGCACTTCCACTGAGTCCCTCGGAGCATCAGAAGGCTTTGATTGCACCCAGGGTACTTTGCATGATGCTGAGGTGTGACATACTTATACATTTGATGGACTTATTCCCTCCTTGACTCTCTTTCCCTACTGTAAGCACACACATATATATCTCTATCTGCATGTGCATGCACAATCACACACACACATTTTATTACCAAAGTAAACACAGCTATTTTTCACTGGATTTTTGCTGCTCTTTTCAGGCAGAAAAAATTCTGCAACATCGCTTGCTTGCTCTGATCCTTTTATTTGTGTATTTTATAGATTATTACTATTATATAAAAGTGCCCAGTGCTTTACAAGACACAAAATACAGATAATCTCTGTCGTGAAGAGTGCGCAATCTAAACAAAACAGACAACGTAGACAGGGCTCCCTGAGAAGCACAGAGGAATGAAGATTAGTCTTGTTTCGTTTTTATAAATATATTGCTAACATTATTGGACAAGAAATAGACATGTTTTCTTCTTCTTCCCCTTCCATCCTCCCATTTAATAATACTTCCCTCTCCCTCATTCGCACAATAGAGTTATAACGCAACATGAAATAAAGCCTGGTTTAGGCTGCTGGCCCCGATTCAACAGCCCTGAATCCCATGCTTGCTCCCGAGTGCTCACGTGCTTAAGATCTCTCTGGATTGGTGCCTTAGATCATGCAGTCTATTGACAGCTGCCCTTTCGCTTACAAATGAAACCGCCCCTAAATCAATAAGAAAAAAACCTTATTCTCCTCACCTGTTTAATGCCACAGCTGTGGGTTGCTGTAAGATTTGTGAACAAGCTGATGTCTACAGAGAAAGCAGCAAGAAAAAGAACACCTTCCCTACCAAAGGGAGCGGGTGTTCTGTGTTTACATACAAATCACCTTCTGGGGCTTTTGTTGGTTGGCTCTGGAAATTTGCTGGGTGGATTGACAAGCAGGGGCTATTGTCTGGTGTACTTCTGCCTGATGTAGAGCCCCACTGCTTTAAATGGACACTCGCAGCTTGACCACAGTTTTCCGCAAGGCACATTTTGGAAAGAATCTGCATTTGGGTAATCACCATTTCTCAAATCACTTCTACGATTCCTTTTTTTCTTTTTTTTAACAAAAGGTCATTTTTTGCCTCCTTCTTCCATACCCATACTTACCTCCCAGCCTAATGGTTTTAAGGATTTGGGGGTTGTAAGGGCAATAGAATTCTGTGATACAGAATGTGCGTGGTCCTGTACAAAGGCAGTGGAATAGGGGTTAAAGTCGGTGCCCAGCCAAATCAAGTGCAGGTCCCCTCAAGTGGAAGAATTGCCTGGCTGCAGGGGTCTCACCTGGCACTCAGCTGACAGATTTAATGGCATTTTCTTGCCATGCCACCCAGGTCCAAGTTACCAGATGAGTCCTATGGCTCAGATTCCTAGCTGGAAGATAGAGATGTCTTGTGAAGTTAGGGAAGTTCATGTGCACAGAAGAAAAGCAACTAGCAGTTGAGATGTTTTGCACAGGTTTCTCATCTTGGTATACTTAATTGCTCAGACTTCACTGCCTTCATCTTCCTGGATACAGCATGTGTGGAGTGACCTCTCTGCTGGGCATCAGTCACAGAGGTTTGGAGAAGAGGGCTGGCTGGGGAAGGTGCTAGGGGAGCCCCCAAAGGTATCCCTAGGTGGGAGGAGGTCACTTCTGGAAGGTACACTGGAAAATGCAGAGATGAAGCTGGGATGTTGCCATTTGATCTCCCCTTCCTGTTTTCCCTGGAGGTGGTACAGCCTGGAAAGACGTGAGTGTGGCAACATGGGAGGTGTCAGCCAGAGCAGGCTATAGGAAAGGTGAGGCTTCATTCGTAGGTGGGCACCCATCAATTCACATATGCAGGAATCGTCAAGACAGGTGTGCCCCAAACCCTCTTTTGCGTGACTTGTGATGCCCAAAGACAGCCTTCATGCCAGTGCCCTAGCCATGCCATGCAGAGCCACTGGCTTGCCCATGCCTTGTGCAGCCGCTCGTCTCATGGCAGGCCTGGGATGAACTATTTCTGCTCATGGTCTCCCTGGTGGAGTGGGATAACATGTGGGATTCCCTCCCAAGTCAAGATCTGGGTTTCTCTCATGACCCTTCTCCAGCACGACACAAGGAGGCTCCTGGCGCTGGCTGGGGGAGGCATGATTGCTGGCCATAACTGTGGCTCTGCAGCTGGCTTGCAGGGTGGCCTTAGACCAGTCACTTACTTCTCTGTGTGCCCTCTGCTCTTTCCCTTTTGTTGCCTGCTCTGTTGGTCAGCATTTTGGGGCAGGCAAGTCCTCTCCTTTGGCCATCCACACTGCTTGGTTGCTACTGAAACAACTAGCGGCACATCTGCAGCACGAGCTCCCTCCTCCTCCAACCGGAGCATCAGCAGGTCACATTGCTGGCATGCCATGGCCGTGATTCAAACCCTACTGATGACCCACATTTGCTTCTGCACCCAAGTTGTGTGTCCCGCATCAGACCAGCCACTTTGAGAGGAGGTTTTGGCTACTGCCCCGGCGAATTAGATCTCAGACCCTGTTGGTCTGATGCTGAAATCGGGACCTTCTCCCTGGAGGGTGTCTAAGCTGTCATGACTAACCTGGCCGCCTGTTGTTTTTGCCCATGCACAGTTTCATTACCAGCACATTCTTCTTCTGAAACTGATACATCAGTTTTAATTAGTTAGGGTCTCTCTTTCTATCTAGAGCAGCCTCCTGCCTTCAAAGACCAACTTTCAAACATTAACTCTTCTAAATGTTTCCCCCCACATGTGAACCCCTCCCCATCCTGCCTTGTAAATTATGTTCAGTCCTTTACTTTTAGCAGGCAGGTACTTAGTGTGATAAATTCAGGTTAGTGTCTCCTTAAGTGTATGTATGTGTGTGTATCTCTGTATGTGTGTGTAAAGGAGGAGCAAAATAAAGTTGTGTCGAGCCATAAATTACTGCTCAGCATCATAAATTGCCAAGGAAAAGCTCCATTTTTGGACTTTTCTTTCAACTAATTGAGATAATTAATGTAAGAGGAAAAAAAATGGGGGAGACCTTCCCCCTCCCTGGAGCCCTTTGCCTTGATGTTTGGCTATGAAACTTCAAGGTTGCAGTGGGGTGGAGATCTCAGTTCTGGAGCAGGGGGAATCAGCAAAGGAGGTCTGGGAGGGTGGGGGTCATGGGGACAGGCGAGTGTTTTCATTTTGCCATGGCTGTGGGAGGGACTCTAATGCAGGCTGTGACCCTATTTAATAAAATGCCTAGGAAAGCAAGGGGCCAGGAGGGGGGCGAGAGGGAGACACAGTGGCTGGGGCTGGCAGGAGACTGTCATGAGATGAAAGTGGCCCTTCGTCCATTCCTTTCCTCCCTCTCCACTGTCAGCACTTTTTAATGTCAAACAGTGCGAGTGGTCGGTGGGGCTAGTTTCTGTCTCCACATATGTATTTTTTGCACTTTCCCCAGAACTGCAGCCAGTTGAATTCACTGCTTGGGAGTGACTAGGAGCGGTGCGGGTGGCCCTGCAGGCACCCTTTTTACCAGGACCTTGAGCAGAACTTTTTTCCAGGACTTTCTCTGAGGCAAAAGCTTGTCAGGGAATGTCTCCTTCCTGCCCTGCCACCCTCAAGTCCTAGACCACCCTGGGTCTAAAGCTGGTCTTAACACAAGCCACCACCAAGACCAGTGCGGGCATCACACCATGAATACTGTCCACACAATAATCCGGTCCCTGGGCACTGGATTGAAATCTAGGGAACTTGGGTGTCTCTGTGGTCCCTGCCACCGGTCTGTTGGGAGACACTGGGTCATCCATCACGCAGTGCCTCAGTTTCCCTGCCTTTAAAATGGGGGCAATCATGATTACTTCATTTGTGATGAACTTCGAGATGTACAAAAAATGCAAGGTAAGAAACTGTTGCTTTTATCGGTTGTGGTAATCTGTAAGTGAGCTAGTACCATGCAGCCCGAAAATGCCCCTTAGCGAGGTGGCTGGCCATGCTGGGACCATGGCCACAGGGGTAGGTGACCCCGGAGCAGCAAGTGGTGGTATGTGTTGCCACAGGGTCACTGCACATGTGGCATCAAGTTCTGCACATCTCTGCTGTGGCTGTGGACCTCGCTTGGCACGGGCGTGCTGCACCAGCTGTGCACAGCTGCAGCGTGCTCTGTGCAGGCACCCACATGTGGGTCTAACTTGCACATGTGGGTAGCAACAGGTCCTGCTGTGGGGGTGTCTTCTGTGCAGCACCACGTACCCCTCATGCTGTATGTGAACTACCTTAGGGGGTGCTGGGCGTGTGTGTTTCTGTGGGTGCAGGTACTGGCTGGTGGCAGCGACTCTCAGCTGAAGAAGGGCTGCAGTTTTGATATCACCATCCCTTACAAAAGCAGCATCAAGCATCCCACTTTCCTATGCTCCAGACGAGCACAGCCATGTACCCCTCAGTGCAAGAGCCAGCGCCACTGCGGTGTGTCACACACATGTACTCTGGTGCATGCAGGCAGTCTTAGGATTACTCCAGAAGATAAGGAGACCCAGGTTTGGGCTTCACGCTTCACTCCTCTCTTGTGATGCAGAGAGGTCCTACATGGCCTTAGGACCTAGCTCAGCCCTGGTCCCTCTCCTTTTCCCAATCCTGGCCCAGAGAGCATAGTACCAGACTATCACAGAAGTGTTGAGAGAGTGAATGTTTCCTGCACTGGGAGATGCTACAGGTAGGCATCTATATGGTACCAGAAATGGTGACAGTGGTTCCATGTGTTTGGGATGGGTTGGCAGAACTTGGCAACTGGCAGGAGGTATGCTGACGCTGCTGTTTTCCACACAGCCTGTGTGGCCTCACCTGGTAAACCTGTGTGCTGAGCCACGGTAAGGGACTCTGGGTATGGGTTCATTTTTGATTGCCCCATGGTATTTCAGAAGGTCCAGAGGGGCTCAGACGTCATGGGTGAAGAGAATTCACCTTTGCAGTGGAGCTGGGCCATAAGACCCCCAAGAAAAGCGATTTCTGCAGCTTAGCTGATGAGCAGCACGTACCTAATTAAACTGTACTGAGCTGATTGCTTATGGTCATGAGCCTGAGCTGTGCTGTGTTCTGCAGTTGCAGATGAGGATACATTTTGACACTGATGAAAATTAAACCGTCACCTTTTTGTAAGTTTAAGTTCAGGTAACCCAGGCTAAGCAACTGCACTGTCTGTCATTTGTCCTCTTCGTCACCACAATAACGTTTAACCTACCTGTCAATGTCAACCATACTTGACACAAGGACAGAGCCCACCAAACTATTCTGCGCCTATGAAATGTGTCAAAATTAATGATGGGGTAAAGAAGAGAGGTTCAGATTAGTGCCAGTGAAGGACTACTCTGCCTGTCTTCTCTGCTGGCGAGCCAACACCTCCATGCCCAGTGGCCAAACAGCACATGGCTTGGAGCCAGTGACAGCACATAAGCTGAGGGTCCTTCTGGGGCAATGGGAGGCACTGGAGGAGGGGTTGTCCACTGCGGTTATTGCAGAGGTGATGGAGGGAGGGCAAAGGAATCAGGACACAAAGCCATCAGAAACCAGGTTTCACTAGTCCTGCTGATCCCAAGACTTGCTTTGTCTTCCCTTTTTTAGGTCTATGGAAAATCCTGCATCTGCTCTCTGGCGTAGCCATGGGGTTTGCTTCGATGAGACAACATAAAGCTGCAAATCATTTTCTACCTGGAAAGGTTCAGCTGAGAGGAAGGAGATGGGAAGGAGGGAGAGGAAGGGTCTGAGCTGGGCACCTCTTTGTCCCTGGTGTGAGGTGCCTGTGTGGGGGGCACACCTGCACATACCAGGGATGGTTTGGGGTGGTCAGAGGTCCAGGTGTGTGTGCGCCCGGATGGGAGCATTGCCACCTTGGCTATGCCATGCTGGTGTGGGGCACTGGCCGAGGGGATGCTGATTGTTTCTCGGGGGTGGATATGTGTGGGGCAGGGGGAGCTGGGCTGCTTCCCTGCAGCCGGTGGGCACGCACTGTGCTGTTTCACAGCGGTGTGTGTTTGGTGAGGAGCTTTGGCTGTCTTAAGCACCTTTCGAATACATTGGGCACAGCTCATTGAATCCTTTAACAATCCGGCTCCTCTCTCCTCTCCCCCCTCTCCCCCACAGCCAGAGCCTTTTTTGAAGAAACAGCAACGACGCAGGCTCCCTCCCGCCCGCGCCCCACGCTCCTGTGGGCTCTGTCCCCATCCCTCCGGCCCAGGGAGTGTCCCCCCTTGCCGCCCCATTTCACGGAACCACCTCTGAAAAGAGGATTTTGTTGCTGGGGAAAGGTTCCTTGCTGGTGAGGATTTTCCAGAACTCAGCAATTCCCAGGCCCTACCCCTGCATGGAGAGAGCTAGTTAATGGGCCATTAACCAGAGGAAGGGGAACTCTCCAGTGGCTGCAAGCAACAATAACAACAAAACAACCCAAAAACAACAAAGCATACCCAAGAAAAATGCACCAAACATCAGGAGGAGTTTCAGGGAGAGGAGAAAAAAAAAAAGGTGAATCCAGAGAGATGTGATTGTAAAACCTTGGTTAAAAACCAAAGCCTTGGTAAAGTAATTGCTTTCTCTGGTGAAGAGGAGAGGGGTTTAGACTTGACTCACACAGCCGCTACAGCTCCTCTTCCCCCTGCCCTTGCCAGCCCTGTCCCAAAATGTTCACTCCTGGACTGGGGACACAGCAGGAGGACAGTGAGGGATGGTGCCTTGGGACCCCAGCATCTGTGCCCAGGGTAGCGGCCCGGCTCTGGGAAAGGTAAGAGGGTATGTAGGAAGGCGAGGCAAGGAGTGGGTACAAGCTCAGGAAGGGGTAGTTGGGGAGACGGTCCTCTTTGGGGGATGCATGGGTACGTTAGGGCTTGGGGGGTGTGATACTGGGTGAGCAGGGGTGCTGAGTGTGTGCAGACAGCAGCTATCCAGGGAGGTAATGAAGTGCAGGGATTTGAAAGCGAAGCAGTGCAGGAGCAGGCATGGTACTTGCAGTAGCCACAATGTCCCTGAGCTAGCTAGTGTCAATGGCTTGTAAATCTTTAATGGCCTACCCATTTAGTTGAGCTGTGCACCCAACATAATAAAGCTCTTTGGGCAGGGAATGAGCACCCACTTGGGAATGAGACCTGTGTTGCTGTGCTGAGGCACTTGTCTCAATAGCAGATGCTGGGGAGAAGCTCTTTTGCAATACAATTGCAGAGCGCCTTGCACAGGAGAGCCCCACGGTGTCTGCAGCCTCCCGGCGCTGCTGCCATACAAACAATGCAAATCATTCTTTCCAGAACTGCATCCACAGTTTCACTGTTCTCATTGCAAATTCACTTGCTTTGCTCTCCAGCTAAATACTTTGCACCTGGAAACATGCACTTGAATGCCATTTTGGTGGTGCTGCTGGTTGGAAATCAATATTAATTTACTTGTGCGTGTAAATACAGAAACGTATTTATAAGTTTCAGATCAGTTGCAAACACATGCAAATTCTGTACATAAATTCTCACTCATTTATGTAATCTGTTCAGTAATATCATTAAAGAGAGCACATCTACTGCCTGACTAGAGCTACATTTGCAATGCGCTGAGATCAGCTGTGACTATTCACTTATCACACTCCCTTGCCCATGCAGCTCCCAGCAGTGGGTGATGCTCTGGCTCCAGGTATCTTCTGCTCTTTTCCTGTGATGTGCTATTACTTTTTTTAAGCTTTTTTTGTGTGTGTGTCTTTTGAGCATAAGTAGGTTTGGTTCAGGATTTTGGGAAATCTGTGGTTTGTGGCATAAGGAGGGATATTATGGTTTCTTTTGGACAAAACACCTGCTGCAAAGTCACCTGTGATTGGAAATGCACCGGACTTGATCACATAGTTGGTCTCCTCCAGCCTTGTGTCCCTCCAGCTACAGATCACAAGAAGAGTAGGAAATATTTACAATTCTACAAAAAAGAAACATGGTCAAGCAAGACATCATTAAAACACACTCTTAACAAGACGTGGTGTGTGTATTTCTCAGAGTTGTCATTTGAGAACTGCCCACTAAATTACTGCTCAGAGAAGTAACTCTAAGTGAAAGGAAAAATCGTCTGGTTAAACATATTGTATGTCAGTGCTGAGAAAATCATTAACATATATATGCTGTAGAGAAGAGAATTCACCAGCTAAAGTCTATCAATAAAGATATACCACATTTTTATGATGCTGGAATTAAAGAGACCTGATAGAAAAATACCACACTCATTTTATTAAAAAATATGGTCTTGTCAAAGCTGTTTCCTTTCCAGGATAAATGAAACTCAGCCATATCAATATTACTGATTTTAAATTGTCATTTTTAAGTTCAATGCTTTATCATTTGTAATTATTTAATAATTCTAGCAGATGTGAATTGGTCAGACCCCTGATTTCTTGGTAAGCTATTTTGACTATTGAAAATACTACCAAAGCGATCCTGAAAAAAGGCACTGAATTTTATAGGCACAACAAAATATTCCTTAGTATTGCCAATCTTCACACCAAAATGTTTCTGAAGAAGGCGTTCATTTCAATGAATAGGCCTGCATTAAAGCTTGTAAAATGAAGCACACAGGAATGAAGATTCTTCCTTGTATGTATCTAAGGTGGAAGAAAGTGTCTACTGTGTTGCGTTATTTGATAGGTGATACATGGTTATAGCAGCTGACAGAGTTTTACCCAGGGCACAATTAAGGCTAAATATTCACTTCGGGCATTTTTATTTCCTGTTGCGTAGGAGCCTGCATTGCATGAACATGAATTTTTGCATTTGTTTCCTAAACTGTTTTAAAAAAGGAAAAATGAAACAAAACCAAACAGAAACAAAAAAAAACTCAAGAGAAAGTGCATGCTGATGGTGGCTGATTGCAAAAAAAAGGGACCAACAGCTTCAGCCAGCCTATAATAGGTCCACATACTCAAGCATGTACGTACGTTAAAATATTCTAGGTGATTACTTAGCCTGAGGAGAGGTACCAACCCACCTTGCTTACAGAAAGCTGGAGTTCTCTCTGCTTACCGTGGTAGCTTCAAGATTGAGTTCACGATAATATGTCCCTATATAGGGCATATTAGTATTAAAATAACTGTCTTGCAGGTGTGTTTTATTGTGCAGTGGATACACAAGATCTTTGTTGCGTACATGCTGGCTCAGTTTTTCTGAGCTGAGGACATGAATCATCCTCCAAACTGCCATTAGTTTTGATGAGAACTGGGTGGCTATTTGACTTCGATATCGCAGCTGACAGGAGTAGATCACGCTGGAAAGCATTGCTGCAGAAGCACATACGCACCACAGGCAGGTTTTGTATGTTGTCCTGTGGCTTTGGTCTGGAGCCAGAGGGAAACCAGACCTGGGCAGGACAGTGGAGAGGTGTGGGGCGATCTTTGTTTGCCCGCACGTCACACTGAGGCTGCAGAGCTCCTGCACGTAGAAGGGATGTGTGTCGGTTACACTACGTACGCACGTGCTTGTTAGTGGGTAATCTGATGGTACACATTCGCTGTGGCTTGTGCAACTGAATGACTGCACGCAGGGGGCTGGGTATTAATTACACGCTTGAGAGACATGTGTCTGTATGTGTAGCTGTGGTCCCGGGGAAGACCCTGAGTTTGTCGCGTACTCCTTGTGTTCGTGCAGCTGCGGCGTGTGGCGTAGAGCCACGACCCAAGATCTGCGCCCTCGATGGGTTTCACAGACCTCACCAGGCAGCTTCTGCGTGGGGTGGTGCTCCAGCGTGCGCAGGTAGGGTAGGTTTGCTGCCCACTGGGTGGGTTTTATAGACTCTGCGTGTGCCTTCCTGAGCACAGCTCTAAGACTACAGCCAGCCGCTGAACTCCAGTGGTAACAAACAGCCCCATTAATGCAGTGTCACAGATTTCATTAGGGCGTCAGTCCCAACCAACATGGCCATAAATCAGGAAGATGGTACAAGGGCTTGCAGGCCCTGGTTTCAAGGGCCACATAGCCAGAGACTCATAATGCTCAAGAGGAAATGATCATGAATATTATTTAAAAAAATCAGAAATGTATATTAGAAAATCTCTGAGCTTATCAGATGGAGTGAGGTTGGGTAATAGCTGTTATTTATACTGCTTGTGCAGAGTGATAAAGTGGTGCTTTATGACCTGTGGTTTATCACTTAGAATAAGAGTCATGTGACTCCATTAAGGTTCCTTCTGTAGAAATGAAAAAGGGTAAATTAATGTGGTTTTTTTATTGTTAAATATTTGCACTCTCCTAAACCCAGTTTTTATTTTCTCTACTTAAGAAGTAGCATATAAGCACAAATAAGTTTAAGTTTTGATTGATGGAGAGGTGGGGTGAAAACTCCCTTTATGTCAAAGGCTCTCTGGAGTGAGCCAGCCTCCCACCCGCTAATGTCTATCAGCAGGGCTGGGTTGGGAGAGGAGGGAAAGGCAACACAGTCGGCGCAGTTACACCCGAAAAGCCACTCCCCTCGGCCTCGCCGACCCATCACCCATCGTCTGCTCGAGAAACATACTGTAGTCCTGCTGCCAGCTCAGACCTCGTGGCTGAGGTCTCCTCCCTCCTCTCTGGGAAGGGAGAGGGAGATCTGTGGAGACCAGGGGTGGAAGCAACCCTGGGCGGCCCGAGCAATGAGAAGGAAGAGCTGTTGGCTGAGACGAGGCACTCCCAGGAGAGCACAGGCTCTGCCCAAGTGAAGAGAAATTGGATTCCTCAACGATGTCTTGAAGCGAGCACTAGAAACTGTCCTTACAGACATCCACAAGGACCCTGCCATGGCAATGACAGCGAGCCATGGACGATCTGCCACGACAATGCAGTCGCTGGAAGCTGAATGGGAGAGCAAAATCACATCAGTGTTATTCAAGAGGCTATACCATTGCTGTGGGCATATGCCCCACAAGACCTGTGAGCTGCAGCTGACAGGAAGGCAGTGGGCACACACAGGGCTGGTGAATAATGACCAGGTGCCCTGAGGCATAGGAAAGCACAAGGAGGCCAGCAAACTCCAAGGAGTTGTTGGGCTGCTACAGGAGTCACACCCAGGCTTTCCTTAGGGCTTCTGGTTTAGTCTGAGATGCTCACAGATGGGGTTTCAGGATAGGTGCAAGACTGAGATGCTCAGGAGGGAGGAAAGTGTGATAGCAGGCAGATGCAGCCAAGGGCTTTGCTGAGTGACAGTGATGGACACACTCGTCTCTCATCTCTGGTGACTCCTGTGTGCACAGTCCTGCACCACCTACATGGTGCTTCAGGGCAACTGAAGGGTCTTTCAGCTTCTTATGGGCCTCCTTTAGCAAGGTGATGAGTGTGGGTCAGCAGAGGAGTGGAAGTAAGATAGGTTATTAACAGCACCTGTACAGCCCCAGCTTTACAAGGAGGTCAGAGCACACTGCGTAGCTAATTATGGGACTCTGCAGTAAAATAGAAGATGCCCCAGAGTGGCAGGAGCCGAATGCTTGGATTCATCTGTATGTGACTCAGTTTTTCTGCTTGTAAAGTGAGGTTTACCATGTTCACCTTCATCAGAACATATCTGGCAAGAATAATTTAAAAAATACCTGTGAGATAAAAAGGACTGCAAGTTTGCTAAAACTTTTGATAAAATTTTTGAAAAAAATTTTCTCAATTTTTCTCTCTCAAAATCTGAATTTTTTTTTGTTTTGAAGAACAAAAGTATTTTTGACTTTTCTTCTTTCAGTGAAGAAAAAAAATTTCAGTAAGCTAAAAAAAACCCAGGTGGAAATGTGAGAAAATTGTCAGCACATTTTTGCCATCTCTCTTCCCTTAGATTTTGAAAGAGTGAGTTTGAATACTTGGTGCTTGGTTTAAAATCCGTCTTTAAGAGCGTTTGCAGGGAGGGAGCTGCCTGGAAGTGCGAGAGGGATGGTGGACCAAGTATCACAGGCATACAGAGTAATCTCTGCCATTCCCGGGGAGCACGCTGAAGCAGGGTTTTGATTTGGTGGCCTTCAGAAAGCCACTTCACCCCTCCTCTTCCCTGCTGACACCTCCATGTTCAGGGATTTACCCCTCCATACTGTGTGCTTGGTTTGTCCATCCACAGCATTCGTATGCTGGCAGGACCTACTATCCCCAGTGGCAGTGTGGTGCCCATGGCACTGTACGAACCCACAACGAAGAGGCAGTCCTTCCCTGGCCAGACCCCAGGGCCCAGTTCACACCAGGCATTGGCTGGTACTGCAGAAGCCACTGCCACAAAACAAAAGAAGGGAAGGGGAAAACAGTGACGGCTTGGGAAAAGACAACAACAGACAAACCCGAAATAAAAAGAGGAAGATAACCAGATTTTGGGGTTTTTTTCAATCTCTTGTTGGTTATGTTTCATCTCTAATGGTAAAGACTTCTGAAGCTGGCAGTCAAGTAGCCTTGAGGACAATTGCTACAACTCTTCCTCGGACTGAGTTACAACTTGGGGTGCTGTTGTGTTAAGAGCAGAGTGTCTCAGAGCCACAGAACAGTTCAGGTTGGAAGAGACCCTGGGAGGTGTCTAGACTAGCTTCCACCTAAAGCAGGGTCAACCCCAAAGTCGGACACAGTAAGAAGCCACTCTTCTCTCCAAGAGCAGGAGCAGTCTAAGCAGGCCGAAGGGGCTTTGAGGGCACACACAAAATCAGTGGCATAACAGGCAGGAGGCTGGGGTCTCTCTTTCTGGCCAGTAGATGCCGGCTCCCCAGAGGACTCTTCATTCAAACTGCACCCTGCAGCCAGATGTGCCCCTAGAGCTGTTCAGTCCGTTTTGTTGTGCGTTCTGCCCAGTGATGGGAGTGGCTTTTCTCTCCAGGTGAGGATTTGAGCATGGGTGGTGGCTTTCAAGTGACTTTGTCTGTAGGCAGAATTCAGCCTAATGTCTAGCTCTCTCAGCATATTGCCTGCATGTTCCTCATAGTCATTTCCCATCATGGCTACGTGCTAATTGTCTCTAGGGGAAGTGAGGAGAAGGCTTATTAATCTGTGCACTCAGGAAAGGTTGTAAATCACCGTGTGTTTCCAGCGATAAAATTGGCTAAATAAATTAAAACAAGCACTAATGACCCAAACAGAGCTCTGATGTAGTGGGAGTGGGCTGGGGCATATAGCTGTGTTTAGGTATAGGGTACACCTCAATCATATACTTTCTTTCTTCTGACAGCATCCTTGGATATCTCCAGCCATAGTCCTTTCACCCCAGCCGGTGTGCATCACCAGTATTGCATGCTGTTCTCTCCCCTCTGCTGCAGTGACGGCCTTAGCTTTTTAGCTCAGTTTTTCTATTCCCTTTGCTTTTCAGTCCAGCAGAGCTTGGAGTTAATTCATCCTTGTTCTCTGGCACTTCTCAACAAACCCAGTGAACTTTTCTTTAATGCAGATATGCTAAACAGCATGGAAGCCAACAGAGATGTATATCCATTAACAACAGCACAGCTGTCCTTTCAGATATTAGTGTAAAAAGTCTGTTCAGAAAGATTTCACACAGTAAATAAAAAGGCAGGTTTGCAAACAGCCTGTCTGGTGATGAACAGCCAAGGTGGAAAAGTCACCCCATAGTCCTGTTTTCCAACAACCTCTTTCATCTGGGAGGCCTGCAAAATCCTTCACCAACTATTCATCAAGTGCCACTGAAATGTCTGATCTAGCTCTCTAGAGAAGGTGTTGGTACCAGACAGTTCTATGTTTTCTATGCATTAAGTGTCCCTACAAGAAACCTTCTGAGAATATCCTCCAACATTTTCTGGGATGATTAAATACTACTCTGTTTTGCCTCACCATCCAGCTTCAGCCTCTTGATATTAAGCAGAAATGATTAATTTTACACCCACCAATATAAGAGCTCTTCTCAAACCAGCAGCAGTCCGCTGCTCCTTAGGATAGCTCATCTGCTTGTGGATGTACCTTCCTGCCTCCCTTGGAGACCATGTGTCTCAAAAGAGATCATAAGGAAAGGTATTTCCTTGGTATGATCTTCACAGAGGATGCACTGAATCAGTGTTACCCTCAGTCCATGTAAGCTCACCAACTTTCTGCTTTTTTCTGAGAAGATGTGGGTCTCTGGGCTTTCCCTTGCTAGCAGAGGCTGAAGAAATGCTTCTGCTGCAGACGGCCACCACTGCTGGGATGTGGACAAACGTCAACAGCAGAACTGTGCAAAGGTGAGGAAGGTGAGGTGCTGCCAAGTCAGGGTTGTGAGCGGAGGCTCCTGCTCCATGGTGTGCTCTCCAGGCTCCAGGGTTGTCTGTTCCCAGGATCAGTTCAGGCAAAATCCTTCTCTTGTTTCCTCCTGGGTGGGTTTGGTGCTTCTAGACATCACAGACGCAAAGTCAAGACACGGGATCCAAGGGTGGCAGTGCCTGTGCTCCCTTGTCTGCCCAGCCAGAACCACAAATTTCTCCAGGAGTGGAGTCCAGCAGCATAACTAGGCATCGATTCAAACTGCCTGCAAGGAGCTCACTAAACCATGGGGGCCTCTGTTTACCACGCAGGAGGAGAGCACCAGCGGTCCACCAGCCTCAAGCTGGACTCGGGCAGCACCTCAAAAATAACATAATTTATCTCATATCCGTTGCCCGAGTCCTGTGGGCCCAAACTCTCTGGTTTGTATTTGTATCTTATAAATATAAGAACTGCTAAGAAAAGTGTTTTCAAAGTGGTCAAAACAATCAATTATGTCTTTCTTTCATTTATGCTTTCTGTGAAAAGCATACAATCAGATGCCACCAACCCAACTGAGCTCAGAAGTCTGAAAAGCTTTTATTCCACTTGGTATCACCACTGCACCAGTCCATGGCAGATACCAGCTCAGTCTCTTGGGCCTTGTTAGAGCTCTTTTCTGTGTTTCCATATAGCAAGCTGGCTCACAATTTTTTCTTGAAAACACAAAATTTTTGTAAACAATTGTCCCCTTTGGAATTTTTTTCCATATCCTTTACTCAAAATATTTTCTCTTTTCATTCACTGTATTTATTTTTTTAATTTTTGCCTATTGGCATTCTTGCCCCTTTTTGTAATTCCAATAATTTTCAAAATCAGTAGTTCTGAAGGACGGTAAAGAGAAACAGAAGAGATTAAGCCCCTAAAAAAAAAAAGATCCATTCAGAAACCCAGGAAACAAAATCAACAAGGAGAGCTTTGAGCTTTCTGTTTTGCTCAGAAAATTGTCGATTCCTTTTGCACCAAGTGCTGGGCCTGATTCTTCTCCGGCAGAGTGCAGCCAAGAATTACAAAGCAAGTCAACAGACAGTGGAACTGAGTTAATCTGAAAAGTAGCCAGAAAAAAACTCGGGCTATGTTCGAGGTGTCCATTTTTAGAAGGAAATTTGCTTAGGCAGGGGAATACCAGCATATTCAGGGTGAGTGACTCCGTGTGTGTGTGTGTGTGTTTTGGATCTCAGCACAAGGAAGGGGTGTCTTGCCACCCCCAGGGGTCGGGAATAGTGCATGCATGGGGAGGACCTATTATATTATTTTTCTTCCACCTTAATGAACTCCTCTCATGTCCACCTCTGATCAGTGGAGTATGACAGAGGGTGATTGAAGGCCAGTCTCCCAGGAAATGAAGTTTGTTCACACAGCCCAAGTATGCTGGCCCTACTGCTGCCTGCCTCTGATTTATAGGACCGAAAATTCCTTCCTCCGGTAACAATAACGCTCTTAAACTCCAGACCCCTCTCCCTCACAGAACCTCCAGACAGGGCAGCCCGAGCCCAGGAGAGACGGGAGGCACCCAGCAAATATATCCATCAACACAACTTGGGTTTCAAAGGAATACGGGACCCCACAGGGTTAGGCTCACAAAGGCGGGGAGCGGAGGAGTCCGGCCACCACCCTGCAGCACCTCCTCCTGGGAAGGGGCAGCAACAGGAGTGACTGTGCCCCAGAGGAGGGCAGGAGCCACAGCATCTCCTATGAGCCAGGTGGCACAGAGAGCCCAGGGTGGTGTTTTCAGGGGAAATTTGGGCCCTCTGGCCAATGCTTGATTCTGGGGCTGGGAATGAGTCTGCTCTGAGATCTCCTAACATCAGAGGTTTCTTCCTGCAATGTCTCCTCTGGGATGGGGCTGCCGGCTAGGGAGCAGTTCAAACGCCTTCTCTCTTTCATGTTGTGCTTGGTTTTGAGAGGAGATTTCCTGTGAGCTCTGTGTGTTTTGTAGCACTTCAAGGCAGCAGTGGATGGCTGTGACTGCTGGTTCTGCAGCACCATGGCTCCCGCGTGGCATCGGGCTCATGCTGAGAGAGGCCATCACAGGAAAGTGCCATACCTCCCTGCTACCTCTCAAGAAACATCCTCTCCAGAGCACGATGGGGCCCTCAGGTGCGGCATGCAACGGTGTGCAAGGGTGCAAGGCATGCTGGCATGGCGCTGGAGGTTTTGTCCATACTGTCTAGTGGGGCTGGTTGGTGGCACATGCTGTGGCCAGGCACCGCCTGAGAGACTGAACCATTTCCCGGCCAGGGAGCCTGTAGTTAATTAAACAGTACGGATGATCTGGGGGCACACTGTTTCCAGGCTTTGTTTTATTTAGTAACATAGACATGGACATACAGTGTGGCTATCAGGGCAGCCTCTGAGCTGGCAAGACCTGCACACATGCACACACACAGGCACACTTTTTGGAGTTGGGGCCCCATGTTCGAGCTTAATATTACTGTCAGAGTTTTGGGTCAAGGGGAGAAAAAGAGCTTGAGCCCTTTTGCAACAGGACAGTTGTGGTTGCCAAATTGCAAGGCAAGTCCTGGCAAGAAACAAGTTCATTCTGTAACTTTTTTTTTTATCATTTACTTATTAACAGCTCTCTCTGGCTCTCACCTGAAGCTGCTGACCTGTTCCTCCTAGACAGGGCAATTAGCAGGGAGACAATGATCTGCAGAGGGCAAGGAGCAGCCTGTGCTGGGGTGGGGGTGGAGGTGGGGATGGGCTGTGGGAGGCCGAGGGTCACAGAGAAAAGAGCTATTTATGGCCTCAAGAGGGAGGATTCAGTAAAAGGCCATCTAGCTTGACTTGACTTCCACTTGACCTATCCCTCCTGGGAGATACTGGTGTACCTCCCTGCCCCCATGGTCTTCCAGTGTCCCCAGTGACTGGGTACAGGGATAGACTGGTGAAGGTGGCAGTGGGCAGAGGAGAACGTGGTGGGCCATGTGCCAGCTCCATTAAACCTGTGGATTTTAAGCGGGAAGGAAGAGATCTTGCCAATGTCTTGTAGTCTTCTCCACCGCTAGCTGCAGTAACTGCTTATGGATAGAGGGACGGGAAAGCTCTTCGCTCTGCCCGTTGGAAAGGCTCAGTTTCCCCTCTCAGCCTTCGCTTATTTCGACAGAAGGTCTGTGGAACAGTAACTCTGCGTTCATGCTGGTAGCTAGCACAGAGGGCTCTGATCTGTATCTCAGAGTCTCCTGTGCTAACCGCAGTGCAAGTAATTGCTTGACAAAGAGAAAGAGCAAGTCTGGCTTATACATGCGGATCTGACCTCCACATCTAGGCCAGCCCCTTGATGTCCTGCTACAAACACTGTTTTGGAACATGCCCCTTGTAAATTATGAGTCTTTGCCAGACCACCTTCCCTTCTTTGCTGGAACCTGCTGAGACCGGTCACAACTGCAGGGGGCTTCCCAGGCTGACACCTCAGCAAGGAATGAGCTTCGTGGTGTAACTGAGTGACAACATATAAGAAGAACCCTTCCTCTAAGAGAGGGGTTAAAGGCATGATACTAAGTTAGATAGCCATGTTAGATTGCACCTAAAAAGGAAATTGGTAATTCCTAATATATTTTTTGATGAAAAATTGACCCTTTTTAAGATGAAAAGCATCTTTATGAAGCAATCCTGTGAGATGCCAAATGTTTTGGCCCTGATCTAGCTAGATATTTAACCATGCACTTAATTTCTTAAGCTGCTCATGTGCTTAAATATTTTGCTGGATCAAGTCCAGAGCTCTCAGCATTCTGTGCGGTGTCAAAGGACCATGTCTCCGTTTGCAACAGCATTGCTGAACTCAGCCTATAATGATTTCGATCATCACACAGAAAGCATTTTCCGTTGATATACTAACCAACAAAAAACTTAAACAAATTTCTTCAGGATTTCTCTCTTAGATGTGTGTTTTCTGATGGTATTCTCACAGACAGGTTTACTAGTCAGAGTATTTGTGAAACAAGGCACTTGTAAGTAAAATTTAGTGGGAGCTAATGGAAAATTACTTTGTTCTAAAAATTCCAGGATTGTCACCCAAGACCTGACTTTACAAGTGACTGAAGACCTACAGGGAAAGAAATGGAGTGTGTGACCACTCCATCCAGTCAAAGCTGACCAAGATAGTTTGAATCATTCACAGAAATGATTTAGAAAATACTTTCAAACAACAGATGGGGAGGAATTATCAGCTGATGGCAAACAACCCGTGAGCAGAGAAAGAGACCAGGTTCTTGAGCAAAGTAGTTCTCTGCAGATGGCTGGGTTCAGTAAGAAAGGATAAAAAATGAACCTGACCATTAACAAAAATTGCTGCGGACTAGCTGAGTTTCACTGGTCCTACTGAAGGGAGTACAAAGAACAAGAAATAAACAGCACTAGGTGGGAAAAGGTGAGTCTGATTTCTAATCTTGTGTGTTGTAATTACAGTGTTAAATGTGCAAGTGCAAAGTGAACGGATGAGATGGCATAACTAGAAAGAATTTGTGGAAGAGAGCTGAGCAGAAACAGGCTCTGTCAAAGCCAAAAATGATGCAAGCCAACGTTGTTTCTCTTGGCATAGGTCAAAAAGCAGACTGTGTGACAAGAGAGAAATTGGAGAAGACTGAGATAATGCCCAATTAGATCATGCAGTTCACCTCCCTGGGGCCTGTGACAGCCTGGTAAGGAATTTTTCTGCTGGGGAGGGAAAAAAGTTGTCAGAAATTCAAAATATTTTTTCTTTCCTTCCCCCCAAAAACTTAACTCAAAACAAAACCCCACTGAAAAATGTTGTTTCCAGCTTAATATGTTCACTCCCTGCTGACTATCTTACAAGAAAAAAATTCAGATACCGACTGTGAAAGTGCTCAGTAAGTCAATGCTCCAATTTCCTGCTATGACAAAATTTTGGGAAGACTTAATCATGCCTCTTGTTATCGCTGAAATCCTTCTCAGTCCCATGTAATCCCGATCCCCATTGCATCAGAACGTCACAGGTGTGTTGTTAGAGATGTTCCTGATAGTGCACGGCCAGAGCAGAGCCTGACTCACCGGTGCCTGGGTTAGCCCAAGCTGGGACGAGCCATTCGCCCCACAAAAATGAGTTGCTTCTTCTTGTGGCTCCTTTTCGTACATGGTGTTATGACTGCCAGGAACTCTTGCAGCTCCAGAGGGAGGCTGACCACCTCTGTAGTTGCTTTCAAGTGAATTGTGAGCCTGGCTCAGTTCTGAGAAGACTTTGGGGAATTATAATTCTCCTGGGCCCAGAAGTCACGACGTTTAGGTTACCTCTAACTGAGAGCCTGACTGGCTGGGCTAAATTTGTCAAGGGACTTCTGTATGTAGACAGTAGGAGGGATGGGAGCAGCATCTATCTGAGTGTGTGCCGA
Source organism: Balaeniceps rex (assembly GCA_013401315.1). Classification (NCBI taxonomy): domain Eukaryota; kingdom Metazoa; phylum Chordata; class Aves; order Pelecaniformes; family Balaenicipitidae; genus Balaeniceps; species Balaeniceps rex. The sequence continues at coordinate 54,391 of VYZW01042003.1, forward strand.
ATTTAGTCTGCGGTGAGGCTGTACTGTAGCTGGTATCAGAGCCAAGAACAAAACTGTGATTCCCCAAGCCCTGTGCTACCTATTGTACCACAGCATCTACTCAGGCTCTTCTGGCACCAAAATATTCCCTGTAGCCTTTTTCCTCGGTGCAATCTTCAAAAGTCTTAAATAGTGAAGATTCCTAGTGGCTTTTGCTGCCAGGAAGTTTCTCCTTTAATTTTATTCTGCTTAATTTTTATCTCCTTATCTTTAGAGAGAAGTCCCCGCTGTTATCCTACCCTCCTATCTAACCCTGTTTTTGTTATTGTCTTTCACCTAAACTTCCCAGGTTTGTCTCCATCTTTAGCAAAGTTTTTAACACTCCTGGGACCTGGGACTGAAATTCTGCTCTGTGATGTGCTGGTGGGGATGTAAATCCAGCTTACCAGACAGTGACAATCAGAATTATGATTTATTTTGGAAAATGCTGACTATGAAATATTTTCTCGGCATTACCATATTTTCTTATTGCCCTGTGTAATAGGGTGAGTTGAAGACACCTGCTGCGGGGAGGGACTGGCTTGCACATATGCGGATCTTCTCTCAGAAGAGGAGCGGTCCTGCCCTTCCTCACACTCTATCGTGGACTAATGAGTATGGGCACCAGTAGCAGTAGCTACAGCAAGACTGGTGGATCTGAACCTGAGCTGGTCAGACTTTAGATAGCATGTGCAATGGGAGGGAAAACACTGGGGTTTGTGACTGCATCTTCAGGACAGAAGGAAGCAGAAGAGAGAGGAGCGAAATCACCCCAAGCAAGGCAGCATTGCACATTTGTTAGGAGGTGGTTGCAGCTGTCTAATCCCTGGCTCATCCCTCCAGCTAAGTGTTGAGGAGAGCTCCCAGCATGTGGGAACGGCCACCCTCTGGGCTGGAGACCTCGGTCCCTCCCGCATGTGTGGGACCAGAGGGGTGGGTGGCAGAGGGGGCTGCTCTGACATTTCCTCTCCCAGCGAGGAGGCACCCTGTCCTTGCAAGGCTGTCGAAGGCCAGCTCAGCCCTGCGTGACCAACTACAACTGCCGCTCCTGTGTCCTTTCCCCCCGGGTGCTGCATTCATTAGCTGTGAGGCCTTAGTTTTATGGGAACCCTCCCACCCGGCTTCCTCCTGGCTTAATGACAGGCCCATTAAAGACAAGCCAATAAAGCCACAGTGCAAGAACAGCGCAAGGGCCGGCTGCCTGCCCGTCTTCTTCATGCGCGAGCCAGGTCTGGGGGCAGGAGGAGGCAGAGACACCCCTGAGTTACGCAGAGGTGACCCTTGAGAGCAAGGAGAGCCCACAGCTTGCGGGCCAGCTTTCGTGCTCAGCTTTGGGGCTCTCTTGCATAAACTTTTCCCAGTGTGGGGTTGGGTTTTTTTGTGGTGTGGGGTTTTTTTTGCCCATCTCTGAGGAGGGAGGAACAAGGTCTTTTAATGAGGGGAGGATTAACAGGCCATAAGACTCAGCCCTGAAAGAGCCGTCGGTCTGTGGGGCCGCTCAGCAGGACACAGGGTAATTGGATTGGATCCCGAAGAGCACCTTGAATCAGTTCTGAGGCGGCCACGGCGGGTTGCTCCGGAGGGGGCCGGGGGCTGGGGAGGAGGGGAGCGTGTGGCTCTTTAGAGAAGCCAGAGCCAAGATGGGGGATCAGCCGGCTCATTAAGGGATTAGAGTGTTTGTTCTTCTCAAGACTTTTGTTGCTAAAACACTTTGCGCAGCATTTTCTGGAGCCTGGGGAGCTTAAAGAGCTTGTCAGAGCCCTGCTCTTGTCCCCGCATAGGAGCAGAGACGCTCTTTCCTCTGGCCTTCCTGCCGATGCCAACAGCAGCTATTGCTAGCGACAGCTCCGCTCTCCCAGCCTTTCCTGTCCCTGGTCATAGTGCTTCTGTCTCCTGTGCGTTTTGGGGTAAAGGGGGAGGATGACAAAGAGGACAAAGCAAAAGAAGCGCATCAGGAGGGAGTCCTTTGATGGTGAGGGACCCTCTAACTTGGGCTTTTTCCTTAGCATTTGTTGCATGGACAATGAAGGACTTTGCATGTTCTGTGGTGCTCTCTGCAACCTTCTACCTCCCCATGGGCTCTGTGCTTGGTCTCCAGCACTTGTGGTAGCAAGTTTGGGGCACAAACTTCTCTAATTTGTGTATCTGGCCTTCATATGAATGTTGTGGCTAGAAATTATTGCATAGATTAATTTGCCTACCAGCATCATCTGAAATGGGCTGGCTGTTGAGATGTAGTGCCAGAAGAGGCTGGACAGGGAAGGAATGGTGCAGTGAGACCTTGCCTGAGAGCACAGCTGGCCAAGAAGTTTGATTCTCCTCTGGACTGTGGGGAGAAGCTAAGAGCTCCAAAGTCCAAATCAAGAAGCGCTCAGATAGCAGTGTGGGCTGTTAGGAGAAGATGTCAATGGCATATGTGGATAAAGCTCTGTTGTCATCAGTTCATCCATCCTCATGGCCCACCCAGAGACTTCTCACCCAACTATCCTTTACCTGGCTGGCCAGAGGTGGAAATCTGGAGCCACTGGCAGAGCAAAGGCCAGGGGAGGTGGTAGAGGGGCTATGCACTACTGGGGATTATCCCATTTTAGGGGCACTCTTTCCCTTCCATCACTGTGGAATTGGTGAGTGAGCACCAACGATTTCTCGCATGGGTAGCAACACTCGTAGCACCAAGGGCAATGCCATGGGACCTCTCCCTCCTGTCCGTGGGGTGGGTACATTGGCGTGACCTGAGAGGGAGGGAGTTCTCCTGTGACTTCCTTACAAGGACACTTGGAAGCTGAGGCCACCGTGTTTGGAGGTGCACCCCTGTGCCCTGCTGGCGGGGCTCAGGCTGGTCAACACACAGTCCGCACCTGGAGCCTCAGCCCCCAGCCAGGCAGTTGCGTGACGACTCACCACCTTTCCCTGCAGACCAGGAATGCAGACCCCTTCCTCGCAGGGTGGCTGGCTGCAGGCACAGGGTGTTAGCTTCGGGGTGAATTTCTCCACCTTTAGAGAAATCTGGGGGCTGGGCAAGGGGGGTTTAATCGGTTGTGTGGAGCAGCAAATGGAAGGGAGTTCAGCAGGACCTCTCCAGCTCCCAGTGTAAGTTGCACTCCCACCTCCTGTCTCTGCTGAGCAAGAGTTTCAGCTGGGAAGTGTGTAGATGGGGGGGAAAAGAAGGGGACAGACAGGCAAGCAGGGGAGGGGTGGTGGGGAGAGGGTTGCAGGGAAAATAAATGAGACTCCCCTGAAATTAATTGTTTGAAGGGAGTGCCCCACTCGGCTGTGAATTCTGAAATGATTATTGGATTTGCAGGCAGACGGGGAACAGAACGGGTCGGGTGCACGATTAATATCTTATTGATAGCGGATTAAGAGAGCGAGATCAAATCTTTAACTGAGTGGAGATGCAGTTTATCAATTTGTCACAAAAAATGTAGCAATCAGAAGTGGAGAACATCAGGGGCGGCTTGTAGATCGATCTGTGTCAGTACCTCACAGCACGGCTCCGCAAGGAGGCCAGCTTCCCCCCAGGTGCCCAGAGAGCTGGAGGAGACTGGCTTGGTGCTGGCCATGCCAAGAAGGGTGGGCCTGGGGACAGCCAGACCTCTGGGTGCAGGGGCACCACCAGAAGAGCTGCAGGCAGGTGATATCATGCTCCCATGGATGCTGCACGGCAGTGCTCTGGTGTGGGGTGCAAGCAAAGCAGTGGTGCCTAGGGAGCACTGGCTTCCCAAGATGGTGGCAGTGGGAAATGTGAAGGCTCAGCCCTTGGTATGACAGTAGATGAGCTTGCAACCAGCCAAAGCTTCCCAAGCTTCAGGGCAGGGTGGGGAACCTGCTAAGTAAACTTTTCAAATGACTTCAGTTGCAGCTGAATGGTATTTAGTGAGGAAAAAGCTCATGTACTATTGGGCTATATAAAGCAAAGCTGTGGCTACTGCCTAGCTTACTGGCTGTAGGCTTCCCACTCCTGTTGGAGACCTGATGTGTTGTTAACATCTGGATGTTGGTACTTCAGAATCCTGTTCACAGCTCTGCTGTCTTGGTCCTGCTGATGAGAGCTTTCCTCTAAGCAGCCTGGCATTGATGTGTGTTCTGTGTTTTGGGAGTCCAGTTTGTTGACCGACTCCTCAGCATTGATCTGTTGGTATTCATGGATCATAGATGGAAGGTGTTTGCAGTGATGGAAAGCATCTTGGTAGCTGGGCAAAACAGCAGGAACTCCACCAAAAAATATCCAGCTTAGAAAACAGTCCTTTCTGCATCTTGAGGTAGTTCTGTGACGTGAAACCTTTTTTGCCAGCTCTAAAGAGTGTATTGGCTACTTGGGGTCTTCTCAAAAAGCCCAATCTCTTAGTTGAAAATCTCAGGTTTCTCAGTTAGAAAATAAAAATCACTTCTAGCCCATGTGGCTGTGAGCTTTTCAAAGTAGCCCCTAAAGACTAAAAATGGACAGCAAAGGAAGAAGAGCATAGAGTCAGATGGCTGGTAGTATTTGTTTTTATGAAATCAAACTTTTGATTTGCAGCCCTGCCTTATAGATTTTTGTTGTGAATGTTTGGTTTTAGCAAACAGAGAAAATAAACCCAAGGCAAATGTTTAATAAGCACCTCTTTCAGAGCAGGCGCTGTAAGCAGCTGTGATGCCTCTGCAGCGAAGCCTGGCACCAGACTGCAGTCACCAGTTGGACTCCAGCATTTTTTATTTTTTATTGCTAACGTAAAACTTCCTGCTATTCCAACAGATGGGGGATGGCCTGTAGAAGCCAGCAGCCTCCTTGGTGGGCTGTGGAGTCAACAGGAGTCTCTGATAGCAATTTGCCTTCTCGTAAGACCTTGCAGAGCTGTTTCAGTCCCTTGGGCCTTTGCAAAAGATGTTGTGCACCTGGGTTAGGCGTGTGATGGTGGAAAGGCTGTTCCTGCTGAAGGCAGTCTCTCACGCTGGCACCGCTAGCTTTGAAGGCAATTACATTCTTGCTAGGGTTGTTGGGTTTTCGCGTGAGGCCTCCTGGCTGTTTGCAGTTGTTCTCAGGGTCCTGGAGTGTGATGGGGGCCTCTGGGGCTCAGGGGTGTACAGGTGAGAAAGGGGCCCCAGCTGGAAGCCCTTGGAAGCTGGATAGAGAAGATGGGGCGGGGGGGAAGAAAATCAAAGATGTGTTGGTTAATCCATGGCCTTGTTTTGCTGCCTGCTGTTTACTCTTCTATACCATGCTGCTTTTTCCCCACCAGCGTGTCAGAGCCTGTGAGAGGCTTTGACTCCTGCCAGGTTTTTGGAGTGCTCTGAGAGCCAGTGAGGGGCACCATGCTGCCATGAGGGCTGTGAGCACCATGATGGAGGGTCTTGGAGCTGATGAATCCTTGAGCTTGATAACACAGCCAGCTAAATCAGGTGATGTGATTTGTTCTGCATTGGCACTGGGACAAAAGGCTGTATGTCAGCCTGGTTTAACTGGCATGTGTTAGCTAAGTGAGACCGGTCCATGCTCTCTGCAAGGATATGAGGTCTTGGGGTCTGCTAGGGTGCAGACCCCAAGGAGGAGGGAAAGAGAAGGTATCACACAGAGGTGCAGGTGTGCACTGAGATGCCCTCTGCCTGAGCTGGTTCATGATGGAAACCATGAAGTGGAGAGAAAGCTGTTGGCCATCACCTTTGTGTTTGCAGGGGGAGCCAAGTGGGACAGGGTTGGGGAGGAATTCATGACCCAACCACCTGCCCTGGTCTTCATGTGTGACCTTCCTCTCCCCCTGGCTCTTTCACTGATCCCACCACTGTCCCTGAAGTCCCATATAGCTCTCTGTACCTCTCTCTGTCCCTTTGCTAGGCAAGCAAGGCTGGTGCATCTCTGAGCCGCCTTGCTCTTTAGATGGAGAAGGCCACTGATTTAACCTGGGGATTCCTATTTGACCTGAAGCATATGGTCTTCTCCCTTCTTTTTACAGAACCCCCTTTGGGACGTGTAATGCAGTGGCCTCTACTAAGGCTTGAGTCTGATGTTGTTCAAGTCCAGGGGAAAGAAGCCAGAGCTAGGGTGGACTCTTCCCTTCTCCAGCAGTAGCTTCCTAACATGTGGCCGCTGTGCTAGGATTCCTGTAGCCATGAGCTTCCCCGTGCTGAGTGTCCCCAGCTGGGAGTGTGTTGGGCATCACAGCTGTGGATGCCTCACAGCAAAGCCTTGGGAAGTCCCTAGAAAGCAAAGCATGTGTGGCAGGGGAGAAAAATGCGTAGCAAGAAAGGGTCTGAAGAGAAGGAAACAGTGCTGAAGATGTGCTGAATGTGTGGGGAGGGAAGGCAAAGAGGCAGGAGATAGGGAGGGGGCCCTTGAGATGACACTTTGCTGCTCTTTCTGTGCACTATTGTGTAAACATGTTGAAAGCCATAGAAAGCCTTTGTTTTGGAAAGAGCCCCAAATTAATTGTGATGTACAGGCTGCCCTTCAACAAGCTCTGGGCCTCTCATTCGTTTCTCCCCCCAGCCTCTCACAGCATTGACCCCCAGAAAGAGCAGGGCCGGGCAGCCCCCCTCCACCCCACTCCTGCTGCACCTCTGGGGCTGGCAGTGGAAGGCAGACCCCTTCCTGAGCCCCCCACACCATGGGATGCCCTCACAGAGAGGGGTGCCACAGGGCTGCCACCCCCCACCCAGCCCCGGCTTGCCTCCACCATGTCCCACCCAAGGCCGTGGGGAGGACCAGGGCATGTTGACGCTCCCTTGAGGGCCAGGCCACTCGTGCCTGTCATATGACCAGTGTGGCCTTTCCCAGCACCAGGCTTGGGGGCTAATTAGCACATTCAGGGGCACTGCTGGAGTGGAAAGGCGCTTGTCTGGCAGCGGGGAGCTGGGAGGTGACCTGGGGGGCTGGCACTCCCCGCTCTTCTCCTCCTCCTCCCATGCCACCGGCCAGGTCTCCCCTGCGCCGGCTGGGGCAAAGGGAGGCAGCTGCTGGGGAGGATGGGAGGAAGGGGAGCGAGAATGGGAGAGGCCGCCACGGCCTCCCTTCGCAGGTGGTGGCTTGGCTAATTTGCAGGGGATGGTGCCCGGCAGTGGCAGCGGGAGTGCGGGCGGCCGGAGAGGCCGGGTCAGCCAGGCACTGCCGGACGGGGTGCTGTGCTGTGCCGGCGGGCGAGGGGCACCGCGGGGCCCTCTCCTTTCACTGCCTCCCGGTTCTGCTCCACAGACCCTCCCTTTGTCAGCCCTTTGAATGGGAGCCCTGCCTGCCTGCGGCCCCACTTTTAATTAGGGCTTCCGCTGCCCGCGCCTGCCCCTCCACTGCTGCCCGGCCCCCCTCTGCCTCTCCCCTCACCGCTTTTAAATTCTTTGACACAATTTAGTGCTCACTCTCGCTTGCCCTGGCTGCTGGCCGGGGTGGGAGAAAGGCAAAGAGAAGCCAGCCGGAGCGCCAGCGGCCTGGCACGTCCGGATCTTGGCCGGAGGGACAGGCACGGGGCCGTCCTGCTGCTGCCAGCCCAGGACAAAGTGAACACGTCCCACCTGGCACACCACCATCCCCCAGGCTGCAGGCCTGGGGGGCTCGACCACCTTTGTAAGGGTTCATCCGGGGAGCATGCTCACAGTTTAAAACCCCTAAGCCACCTCTCCACCCCGTGGGCTCTGGGGTGGTTAGGTCTGGGTTGGGGCCCATGAAATGTGGCCGAGACGTGATTTTTCTTTTTCTTTTTTGTAAAAGTCTGAATCATACTTCTCGTGGCATGTCGGTGGCTCTTGCAAAACAGCTCCTGGAATTAGAAGTTCTTGGGAAACCCTTGCTGGAAAACATGGTTTCACATTTGGGAGGCAAATGAAAGGCAGCCCATGTTTTGTTACAGTTTCTGTCTTTGCTTTGGACTTCATGGTGGTAGTTGATGGGCAATTCAGGAGTTGATGGGCAGCCAGGAGTTTCCCAGTCACATCTTGCAGACTTCTCCAGACCCCAGGTGTGCCCTGCATGGACCCTTGGGTCTGCATCCCCTGCCATGGGTGGGCAGAGAGGAGATTGAACGTGATGGGGTCCTTACAGCAACTGCTGCCCCATCTGCTACTTGGATGGGTTTGTGGACGACCATGGAGGTTCTGCGGGGGAGAAACCTCTCCAGAGTGGGAGAGGGTTAGGGGATGGACAGAAGTTCCTCTTGGTGTTGTAATTCCCCCTCTTCTTTCCTCAAGTTCCTCTTGGTGTTGTAATCCCCCCTCTTCTTTCCTCTATCAGCAACTGCTGGCAGGTGGGAGTTTCAGCTCAGCCATCCACCACGAGCATGGGGCCAGAGCTCCTGCTACTGGAGCCTCCCTGGCCATCTTCCCCCTAGCATGAGGCATCCCAGGACCACCACAGTGCCAGCAGCACTTGGTCAGAAAAGCATGGCTGCTTCCCAGGCTGCTGATACCTGCGCAACCCCAGCCCTGCTGCAGCCAGCCTGACGGCAGCTGGGTTCGTGCCATGGTGGTAAGACCCGGCGAGCGCGAGCTGAGCGGATGCCGAGGTGCGGGCCAGGGTGGGTGGTGCAGTTTGGATGTTTCTACCTCATCTGATACAATCAGCGTTGCTGTGCACATGAGAGGAAAGTTGTTCGATAGGAATGACCCATGATGCTGGGTTAATTCTGTTTACAAAAGAATAAATATTATAGCGGTGTCTTATAAAAGAGAATCAATAGCTTCCCTTTGCTGGGTGATCCCTTCATGTCTTCGAAAATCGATTCCCCCCATTCCCCTCCTCCTCGCTGCACAGCTATCTGTTTTTCGGGGTGACGGGGGGGTCAGGCGATTATTGAAGTATATGTGAATTTACAATATTAACGACTCACGACGGTGTGTCCGCAGGTTCACGGTGAATTAATTATCTGTTTAAGAAGCCATGAAGAAATCAATCAATGAAAATTTCTCACTCTTTTGAGAGTGAGGGAGCTTGTCAATTTTTTTTTAACATGCACCACATTTAAAGGGGCAGTACAGCGTTTTTTCAGCAGAGGAGGGGTGGGAGGGAAGCTGGTTTGGGGCTGAGGGAGACCTGTTCAGTTCGGTGCAGCACGGGCAGGAACAGCAGCCCCATTTGCTGGCCTCCTCAGAGGGCAGAAGGCACTAAGGATACATCCCGAGGTGGTTTTGTCCTGGAGGACAAAAGCCAACAGTGGCCTTCTCTAGAGGGAAAGGGAGAGGCCGAGGCCTGGTGTTACGTAGTGCGTGCTAGCAGACACCATTCTGGTGGGGCTGCACTGGGCTGTAGGCAATGAGGTCTGTCACAGACGTGATCTCCTCCCAGCTTGCTGGCCCTGCTGCCCCTCTCCTGGAGACCCATCTGCCGTCGCTGAGCTGGCAGAGGGCAACACGTGGCTGCACATCAGCTGCTCCAGCCTGGGGGGAGCGGGACGTGCTCCCATGATGGAGACAGGGAGTAGCAAACAAAGAAGAGCAGCTGAAAGCAGTAACATTTCAAATCACCTGAAGATGTGCTGGAAGAAGTCTGGCAGAGTGCTTCATGATTCAGCCTTCAGCATTGACTGCCATGTCTGAATTCGGGACAGGCACTGGTGAGGGTGCAGCCATGAGGTATAAGCTCAGCACACCTGAACACAGCCCCTCTGGGCCTCCTCCACAGACGCAGGCAGCTCTGGACAGCAAATAGCCCAAGGCTGCTCGTCTCTCTACCTGGTGCTAAAGCTGCAGCCAGGGGAAGGACCCTTGTGTTCATACAGACCTGATCAATAGTTGCGCCACATCCCCAGGGGTCTTGGAGTCATCCAAGACATTCAGGAGGACAATGGCATGTGCTGGGTGATGGCAATGTGTACTGTTAACAGCATCTGGCTGAGGTCCTTACATCAACTTGATGACATTTCTCTGTTTGGACAGGGTTTGACGGCATTTGAATACTGGATCCGAGCATTTTCCCTGCATTTCAGGCTTTGGCCAGAAAAAACATACAGACTTTGATGCCAGTCAAAAAACTGGCAGGGGAAGATGGATCGCAGAACTGCTAAGAGGGTGAAGGAGTTTGTCTGTAATTCCTTATGCTTGTCCTGACCCTCTTAAAAACTGCCCCATCTCACCTCTCTTGTGTCTGCGGAGGATGTAATGTATTGGCACTTGGGCAATGACTGATATCGCAGTTAAAAGGGGAACAACTGGGGCAGGGGAGAGGAGAGAAAGCTGAAAGGAGGAGGGGGATGAGGGATGCAGAGCCTTTGGCAGGAGAAGTATGTTGGAGACTGCCCCTTTCCCTCATCCCTAACCACCAAACAGGCAGCAAGGCAGGGATGCTGCAAAGAGAAAGCCGCAGTATTTGGGTAGCAGGGGATAGGGGGAAATGTGTGGGGGTGGCAGGCAGCTGGAGACCCTGACAAACAGGCTAGAGGAGGGGTGAGAGCAGGGACAACGTCTGAGGCTGCTTCTACCCTCGCAAGCCCAGGCGGACATGGCCCCTTCCCAACCCCATAATCCTACTGGCCTGTGCTGAGAGGAGTCCCCGCCAGGCACACCCATCGCTGTAACCAGAACGGAGAGAAGAGCCCATATTGACACAGGAGCATCTGTGTCGGTAATTGTCACGCAGCCTGGCAAATTGCTTCAATGCGCCATCCCCTCCAGCCGCACAGCTCAGCAGCGGCAGCAGGCCTGGGGTGGGGGGGCTGTGCTGCTGCCAGAGGGATGGTAAGAGCCCTGGACCCAGTGGAAAGGGTCAGGACCCCACAGGGACCTGCTGGGTCCTAGCCCAGATCCCTGTATCTTGACAAAATCTTGCCTGATGGCCACTTGGCAGCTGCTCTGGCTGCAGTGCTCTGTTTTACTCAGCTCCATCATCCTCAGTGCAATATTCCTGATTCAGACCACAATGAGAGAGAGGGGGGAAATTCCCATCATCCTTTAGGCTGCCATTTACACCAGCCGAAGGAGGTTTGAGAGAGGGTCATGCTGTCCCTCCCTCACAACCCTTACTTGGCTGCTGGGAACAGGGCATCCTCACCAGTTTAGTTCAGATGAGCATACAGTTTTCTCTTGTCCATACATGCGGCTGCAAAGCTAGAACAGAAGCAAAAGGTGAGGTTTCCAAAAAGGATTAGGTACCCAGTTTGAGGCTACGTGAACCACAGCTTTTGAGACGTCACAGGTTGGAGCCATTCAGTGCCCACCAGGTTGACCAGAGGTGACTGTGTAGAATTTCCCTCTGTTCTTCTTCAATAATTTCTAGTTCTGTATTTCCTGTGCTTTTTAAAGGCAGTGCAGTTCCAGAGGAGATTATTAAATTTGTCTTCACAGATCCAGGCATATAACTTTGACAGAAGACTCTAGGCCTAATCATGACGTTCTGAGATAAGTAAGGCCTCCAGAATTTGGCTTAGTGTAGGAAACTCTTTCAAAGATGCAGTTATTTGTAAAAGGTCATGGTTAAAGCCATCCTCCTGATTTGCTGCTGGACGCACGCCCCTCCACCTAGCATGGGTCCAGCCCCTCTTGTGCCCTAGCTTGTTCAGTGATGAGAGAACCACACAACAATACAAAAAACAAAACCAACAAGAAAACACCCTCAAGGCCAAGCATAGTAATTCAATTTAATAATAATTACTTTACCAGCACTCCTTTAATGGCTATGGATTTTGCCTATCTATTGGAAAATGTCTCTGAGATGAAAAGCCCATAGTGTCTTCCAGAGAAAAAGGTGTCATTGGTCAGAATTGTTCCCAAAACATGATATAATGTGGGACTGCAAGGTCTCCTGGACTTTCCCAAAACAGTCTAGTTTGGGGTGCAATTAGCGTTGTGATAAGAGAAGTGGGTACAGCCATCCATCATGGAGCTTGCAGAGAGGTAAGGAGTGCTAATGCCTTGCTCTCCCCTTTGGGTCAGCATTGGTCCAGTGCTTTGGTTTGCTGCAAGTGGGTCTCTAGCCCTGGCACAATCAGCATGGTGATTTCATGTGCCTGGGTCTCTCTACTGCTCACAGTTAAATATTATGTCCCAGATGCCAAATGGATGCAAGTGAAAGAACCCATGGATTTCAACTCAGTTGACTGCTGAGACCAATATACTTCCTTTCTCTCCAGACCTCCCAAGGAACCATATAATAGCCTGTTAATGGGGAGGTTGTGTCCCACATTAGAGGTGGCTGCATTAGAGAGGCAGATGAAATGATTTCCTAAATACAGGAAATTCCTGGTGTTTGCCAGCATCTACACAAGCAAATCAACTGTGTGAGTTATCCCTGTTACACTCTTGGAGGACGACTGGTTCCGACAGAGCTGTGCTATGAAAATCAAATGGATATCACATGCACAAGGGGTGGCATCCCCATGAGTGGTAGGCAGTGTTTCAGATGAACCACACTTTGCCCTAGATTCACTACGAAGGAAAGCTCCAGCTGCCCTTTAGCTGCATTCCTAGCAGGTCAAAAATGCCACAGGAGCAGTCAATGGAAAAGCCAAATGCCATGGCTAAAGCATCGATTCAGAAGACCTGAATCAAAGGAGGAACACCATGGCTCGAAATAGACCTTCTGTGTTTGATATTACTGGACAATAATATTATGCAAAAGGGATGAAGAAGCTAAGAGGATTAGATGCTAATACACTGCTAGAAAATATAAGCAGCTGCTCTCATGGAATATATTTATGGCCCTCACATTGCAACTACTGCCAGCGTGAGGACCTACCAGGATAGCTGGGGAGTTTATAAACTTGTCCAGTGTGTGACTATCCAATACACAGCAGATACACCTTTTGAGGCCTAGCAATGGGCTTGTGTTACAAAAAAGAGGTGTTTCTACAAATGTTTCAGAGGCCAAAGACTTTCCAAATGGAGTGTCTCTGTTCTTGAGATCTGATTTCTGCCACTTCCTTTCCTGCTAGAGCAAACACAAACTTCCGTGTGACCAACCCACAGAGTCCTGGTAATAGCTGGGAGGCTCCAAGCCAAATAAATAACATCCATTCAGATACAAGCCCATATGGGGGCATGTCTGCCCTGCAAAATAGCCCAACCAGAGGTCCACAAGCTCCTATGTCTAGGCACGTTCCTCCAGGGCTATGCATGAACAGACAAGCCATGCCTCTTGCACCCAGCCAACTCCAACCACTCCTGCATACTGCCATGCTTCAGAGCTCAGCTCTGACTGTACCTGCCAGCACAGGCACACGCGGTGAGAGACGGTGCCTTCTGTCAACTGTTGACGCTGAGTGGAGAGACATGGCCAAGGGACACAGAGGAAAGGAGTGGAAGAGTGAGGGCTTGAACCTGGATCCCAACCAAGTACGCTCTCCCCTTGTGATTGAATGTTTGAAGAACAGCAACAACAAAAAGTTTTTTCCCCAGGGAAAGCTCTGTCACTGCAGATTTGCCATGGCCTTTCTGGCCCATTGGAAAAGGATGTTCTGCCAGGGAGCCAGCCTGACTCCTTCAGTTCTGCGTGAGGCAGGGAAGGAAGTTCCCCTCAGCCCCCAAGCTGGTGCTTCATGGCAGACGCAGTCACCACTATAGTGGCTGCCCTTCTTTCCTGGGAGACCTTCCAGACCCACACCTAGAGGAGGAGTTCCCAGAACAGGACTTCCAGCTGTTCAGCTGGTGGTAACAGACTGGCCTCTGCTATGAACCAGGCATTGGGGGAGGGGGGTACATACTCCCCAGTGGATTACTTACACTCTGTGTGGTTTGGTCTCCAATTGCTCCTACACCAGCTGTCATTCCTACCACCAAGACTCTTTTTCTGTCTTTTCCATTCCTTTTTAAGGCTTAAATCCCAAGGGCTGGGTTCTTCTCTGGGCTATGACAGTCAGAGTGAAAATCACTTGCAAGGAAGATCCACCAGAATCACATCAGAGTGAAGATCATCATCACATCCTGATGAAGATCAGGATCTTTAAGCCAGAGGAGGTTAATTTACAGCTTACAAGTTAGTTAACGTGGCTTAAGGAAACCCACTGAAGCCCCAAGCTTCATCCTTGATAATTTGCATATTGAGTCCAGTATGTCCATCACCAAATGTCGGCAGATGCTGGCTGCGTGTTCCCTTCCCCACACATCACTGTGTGAGTACAAAAGGAAATCTTAAAAGGTATCTACAGCACAGACTTTACCACTGCTCAGCTTCTCAGATGTTTTCTTTCTGGGTGCACAAGGCAATGCTGTGAGGGTGACAGCAGAGGTGTCCCCTGTTGGGTCTTGTGATGGGGAAGGGCTGTGATGCTGAAAAAGATGGGTTTTTTTGAGATCTGCATGGAGCACGGATCCCTGCGCATGCCTTTTGCCCTACTACAGAATGCCCCAGGCTCTTTCTCTTCACCACTTGTGAATCCATGGGCAGCCCTGCAGCTCCACACCTTAGAGCTGTGTCTGACCAGCTGCATGAGGGCCAAGCAGCCCTCGGTCCGCCAGCAGTGCTTGGCAAAGAAGGCTTTGCAACCTCCTGCTGCCCGGGTGTCCAGAGCTGGAGAACCAGGGGGTGACAATCCCACACTGTCACTCCCCATGGGGCTTTGGGAAATCTGCGTGAATGTGCAAGTGAGGCACACGTGCCTCGGGGAGGGGCGTCGTGTACACACTTCTCCATTCACAGTGGCTTAGCTCAAGTGCCCCCCTCCCTCTCCAAAGCATCCCTGACACTCTAGGTGAATATTTGAAAGACAGAATCGGGGCTTTGGTTCGAGAGCCTCTTTGTACAGTGCTAACCGGTTTCAGGGCTGTAATTATCTCTCCAAGAGAAGCTGTAAATTGGATTAAGGCACTGAGTTGCAGCTGAGTGAGCTCCCTCCATTGCCCCACCTGGTGGGCTGCTGAGCGATAACAAAAAATGCCGAGAAATCGGATTTGGATTCTGCTTCACACTCATGGCTTCCTTCTGGAAAAAATGAAATTTTTCCGGCAGAAAGGGCTGGCATGGGTTTGCTGGCAGTATCAGTCCTGGGCTCGTATCATCTGCTGGCACTCTTCCGGAAACGCGATCCCCTCCGTTATCAGAGAGAAATAAATAAATAAACAGCAGGAGATGTTTTGGCAAGGAAGGAGGAATCGCACCAAGAGGCGTGCGCATACGCGCGCACACACACACTCACCTCGGCACCGTGTCTTCACAGCCCGAGCTGTCTGTCGCAAGCAGAGGAGAAAGAGGGAGGTGGCAGCACAGGCATAGGGAGATGATTTTTTCTTTTTTTTAATTCTTGTCCTCTGGGCTGAAAGAAGAGCCTGTTTTTAGCAGCTTATGTTGAAGGCATAGAGGGCCTGGGCCTTCTATTGCTCTTGAAGTAAATCACTGTCCCCCCTACGCTCCTACAGCATCTCTCCTCATGCTCTTGAATAAGGTACTGTTCCTTTCTCAAGGAACTAGGTACTGTTCCTTTCAGCCCAATATAAGAGGGTCCAAAACTTATATTGAGAGGCAATACAAGTTCCCTGGCTGATTTCAGCATCTTGACCAGGACAGACTAACATCAGGCTCGTGGGACTGGATCCTCCCCTTTTGAAATAGGAGAGGCTTCATATCTGGGCTCCTTTTTATACACAGAGGTGTGTATTTCCCTTTGGACACACAGGAGCACTGCACTGCAGGTGTCTGTGGGGCAGGGGTCCGTAAGAAACCCAGCAGGGATGGGCAGTACCGATCAAGACCCCTGAGCAAAACCATCAGGTTACTCTCTGAACTTGTGGGGACCCATGCAGAATAACGTGGCTGATGGCTTCATTTCAAGACAAAGTTTATGATGGAGCATTTCTGTCCACAGAAGAACCAGATTATCCTGGGCAGTATCTAACACACTGCCTTCTCTTCGCAAGTAGAGATCCTAGGACCAGCTTTTCAGGTGAGGCCAATCAGTAATTTATCCATAATCTGATTTATTCTGGCTCTTAGAGCTATCAAATAGGGCTTGTGTCTGCCTGCAGCGTTTTGCACCCTGCCATCTGCAGGGTTTCCTCCTGCTGCCGGACAGCTCCAACCAACAGGGCAGCAGCTTCCCACCCCTCCTGGCTATGGGGGGCACCAGGAAAGGCGTCCCTTGGTGTCTGCAGCAGTGATGCCTGTCACTCACTGCATCTCAAGAGCGAGGCAGCCACCTCTGCCCATCGGCTGCCCCTGCCAGCTGGCAAGGAAGCACCACTGGCAGGGACTGAGAGGGCTGCCCCGGGCTGCGTGACTGCTGAGGCAGGAGGGGTGCCTCCAAAGGGAGACATGCTCCGAAAAACCTAAAGGGGAGTGACAAGCCTGGGGAAGCGAGCCCCCAGTCAGCTGGCACCTCGCATGCACTGCAAGGCCAGTAATCCCCCGTACTGCTCCGGCATGTCAGCCAAACTGTTCAAATGCTGTGGAGATGTTCTCCAAACTGCCTCCTAATGTAGCTTTTTTCCCCTTGTGTCCCCAGACATCCGGGTCTCAGTTAAGTCCCTGTAATTCCTCTTGTTCTGCCATCTGAGGGCAGCCACTGCACCATGTCCGTGTGGTCTGACGCAGCCCTGGGAGGGCAGCCCTGGCCCCAAGGCTGAAGGATGCTCTGCCAAACAAAGCCACACTGGACCTGCACAGAGGAGGCCTTCTGCAGCCTCGCTGCTCCTCACAGTTGGTTCTTGCCTTACGTTCCTTTCCTCTGGTCCCGATCTCACGCTACAATGCGGCACCGCAGCATGGCGCCTAGAACAGCCTGTTGGCCTCTATTCTCTCTCCTGCTCTCCTCAAACCACCTAGAAACCCATTTTGTCCTCTGCTGAATTCTTAGAAAGCGAAAGAAATGTCCAAGGGCTCAGCACTCGCAACTGAGTTCAGCTCAGATGTATGCCCTGAAAATAAAAAGGCCACATCCCTCATCAGGACCCAGATTCCCCCAGGATATATATAGCCACACTTTCAAAATGTCCCAGCGATTCCCTTGTATCCTACAAATTCCCCCCAAAACATGGTGGGGTATTGAGCAATTTCCTGCTGGAAATTTTGCCTTCCTTTGGGTGCCATCTAACGCTGATCTTTATGTTTCTGTCAGCTTAACTTATTATTTGGTATTCAATTTGGCAATAAAATTTTTATATACCAGGTACTGTGTATTACAGATACACAGATAGATACGTGTTTATGTGTGTGTGTTCCTGTAAATCATAAGAAGAATTTTGTTATTTTGTTCATCAGGTTCAGCTCTGTTTTTCACACCTATAAAGCTGTTGCAAATCCTAACATGGAGAGAACAGATATACTGATTCTTATCACTGTTAAAACTTCTTCAGTGATAATGTTTTGGTTTCTTTTGCATTTAAGTATTGAAAGACACTAGTAGAAGAGCTGCATATTTAACTCCAACCTTCCAAAGAAGGACTGAACATTCATAAATTATCTTTTTTTTGTTTCATTAGTCATGGACTCAACCATTGCTGAACAGAGAAGGATTTAAGCATGTGCTAGGAGTTCAGCACATGCTTAAGTGCTGGAGACTTAAAGAGCAACTTTAATTGCTGAGTGCCACTAGTAAGTAAGATGCTGAATTCCTCCCCAGGAGTGACTGTATTTTGGTGATGATTTAGGTGGTCCTTTACTGCATTTTGTCAACCTTTGCTAGAGTCCCTGAGCTCATGAAGTTTGCATGGCTGTACTGATGATCCCTTCTTGACAACTCTCCCTAGGAGGCTGTTACATGCCCTCTATATAGTTTTGGAAATCACCTTTATTTTATACCTAGAACATTGTCTTTGCAAACATCTTCCCTCACCGTATGTGTCTGTGTGTCTTTCGTACATTTTACTGTGTGTTTTATTGTCCTTGCCATTTTAAAAGCAGGAACATGATTTATAGATGAAATTAATGAGCAAATCACCTGATGTTGAACTGATCCTGGATGTCACAATACTTTAGACCTGATGCTGGTGCAAACAGAACACAGACATCTGGGCTGCTCCAGATCCCCAATCCTCCAAACAATATGGCCTTGGGATCAGTCCAGCTAAGGCTCTTGCTCCTGCACATTTTCCTTTCTGCAGGATAGAGGAGTGCATGGTTCTGATAACATCTTATTTTCTGCTCATCAGGCTGCAGTTGGGTTTGTGACTACAATTAAAAGCAGCAGGCCAAATCCCTCTGCGGTTTAACAGCCCTGAAGTCAATGGAGTTGCTCCAGTGATGAATTTGGCCTGAAAGCTTCTGGTCTGGTTTTAGTCAGCTGCCCACAAGCCCAGATCTAAGGCATGTCTTGGGTGGATTTATATTTATGTTTGAGAATGAGGAGACAGTCAAAGAGTTAGATGCCTTTCACATCCAATGTAAGTCATTAAAGGCTGCAGACTCTTCTGCATGGAAACAGGTTCCTTTACTTCTGTCATTCTAGCAGGTTATTTTTTATGTCTCCATGACTCTCTTACTTCACATACAGGACATAGGATGTGGCAGGTAGGATGCCTCAATTGTGCCAGTGCCTAAGGGGATGACTTTGGCAGAGCCTTTTAATCTCTCTTTCCTTGAGTCCAGCTGCTACGTCTCTGACCTATGTTGTGTGTTGTTAAAGCACAGTTTCCTTTTTATCCCCCAGACAGCTGTAAAGAGCCAAGTGAAAACCTCCCAGGATTTCTGTTAGAGCTGTACAGATAGTCTCTGCCCCAAAAAGCTTATAAGTTAAATAGCCAGGGGGGACAAGTGTGGGAAGGGAATGAGCCAGGGGTCCAGGTTTTAGGTGGAGAATTACACATTCCCCAGAGTGGATCCTGTCTTCCTGCAGTTTCAGCCTCCGTGGTTCTTCTTACCCACGTAGTAAATATCTCCCAAACACCCATTCTTCTCTTTGCTAAACTTTAATGTCTTTTCTTCCTCCTCCACAAAATCCAGACTTATTCTGATCTTAAAGCAGGCAAGCAGGAAAAGCTGAATTTTTGAGGTGGGAGGAAAACGAGCTACTCACAGGTGTGCACCATTCTCCCTTTGCCCCTGCTTGGCACTGCAGGGCTGGAGCACCCTCAGGCGGGTGCTCAGGTGATGGCTCAGGGCTCACCCATCCTCTCTGGGCTCTGCAGGGAGACAGGACTGTCCCTTGGTGAGAGGCATGGATGTGGACTCCAAGATGAGGTTGTCCCACAAGCGTGAGTGAGGGGGATTTCTAGAGAGGAGCAAAGGCTGACACAAACACGGGGGCAGGAGGGATGCAGAAGGGAAGGGAAAGAAACGGTGGATGGGCAGGATTCCCATTTTGACTTTATACAAGAAGTTTTAACTGTAGCAGCAGGGTAAACACAGTACATTTCCCTCCAGCATTCACACTGATATAAATAGGCTTTTTACCAGTTTAACTTTATTCTCTTGTAGGCATGAAATTAAGCTACACAGGTATTAGGTACACATATACCAGTATAACTGCTCACAGTCTGAGGGGGGTTATACTGATTTAGCCACAGGGGTTTTTAAGCAGATTAAAGAAGTTAAAAGATGGTATTTAAACCATAACTAGTAATGTACATTGATTCCTAGCTGCAATCTTTCTTTTATCCACGTACACATTTTCTGTACTGATGTACATATGTGCACATGAGCTTTTGCATCCAAAACATACTAATTTTCCTCTTTCTTTCCCCATTTTTCTCTTTTAACCACCGAGTGAAAAGTGTGTGCAGTCTGCAATTTAACATTGTTCTTCTTCCCTTCTTTCTTTATAATTTGAAGATGCTTTCCTAGCTTCAGAGAAGCATAGGAATGACAGAAGGAAGGAAAAGAAAGAGTTCCTATTGCTCTGCTTTTTCAAACTCCCTCAAGCTCAGGCTATTTGCAGTGTGACTAAAAGAAATAAGAAAAGTTGAAAAGTAAGCAACGAATTGAAGAGAGACAGCATTTACTGCAACATAGTCAGCACTGAGAGCGAGTCAGGGAAAATGACATCTCCTGCCCTCTCATCAGCCCCACTTTGGGAATTAAATATATTTTCAATATTTCTACTGCCAGATTTAAAATATATATATATATATATAAAAGAAGGGAAAATTGAGGAGAACAAGGAAAGGAGGGCAGGTGGAGAAGAGCACCACTGGAGAGAAATATAGAAAAAGAAGACAGGAACAAAGCAAATACGGAACAACAGAGTCAGGAGCGGAGAACTGAGGTTTTGTCTGAAAATGCAGCCGAGGTAGAAGGGAGAAGCCTGTGTAGCCCATTTCCACCTGCACCCCAAGTGCAGTGTTTTAAAAAAGATTCAGTGCAGCTCGTGACAATTTGTGCTTGCGTGTGTGCAGAAGGGAATAGTTCAGACTGGCTCCTGGCTTAAGCCCTCTCCTTCAGCCTATGGTTTCATTCTGACTGAGGCTGAGGCATCGCACAGACACTATTGCTTGTAGCCAGTAAAGCCCGATCAGCTATATTGACTAGCAAACCTAGCCATGAGAACTATGATAAAACCCATACTTTCTTGTGACAGTGCTGTTGAAATGACTGTCTCCCTGTTAAAAACCCTCTGCCATTCCCACCCAACCTCTTCCTCAGAAAAAAAGAAACAAACATAAAAGCAAAACTATAAAGTTTTGAGGAATTAGTGATTCACAAAAGAAAACCCTACTTTTATGAAAGACCCCAGTAACAATGTAAAGAAAACAACTGGGTTTCCTGTGTAAATCTCATTAAGTGCAGAATGGATGGGGCCATGCGGAAAGGCTGGATGTTCAAAGGGATGTGGGAAGTGGATGGGCAGACTTGCACAGAGCACAGGTGTGTGCTCTATGATAAAATCATAGAATCCTTTAGGTTGGAAAAGACCTTTAAGATCAAGTCCAACTGTTAACCTAACACTGCCAAGTCCACCACTAAGCCATGCTCCTAAGCACCACATCTACCCGTCTTTTAAATACCTCCAGGGATGGGGACTCCACCACTTCCCTGGGCAGCCTGTTCCAATACTTGACAACCCTTTCTGTGAAGAAGTTTTTCCTAATGTCTAATCTAAACCTCCCCTCGCACAACTTGAGGCCATTGCCTCTCATCCTATTGCTAGTTACTTGGGAGAAGAGACCAACACCCACCTCGCTACAACCTCCTTTCAGGTAGTTGTAGAGAGCGATAAGGTCTCCGCTGAGCCTCCTTTTCTCCAGGCTAAACAACCCCAGTTCCCTCAGCTGCACCTCATAAGACTCATGCTGCAGACCCTGACAGATAGATAGGTAGGTACGTAGGTAGGTACGCGTGTGGTACGTGTGTGGAGGAGTGGCTGAATATGGAGGTGACAGAAATATGCACTTGTGTGGCTGGGCTAACAGGCAGGAAGGATGCTTTGGAAGTTCAGAAAACCTCTGGTTCAGCACTTTGTTCTGCCATCACCTTTCAGGTGACCCTGGGTAAATCACTCGCTCTTTCGTACACTGGAGATAAGAGGGGTGCCATGTCTGACTCGAAACTATGGGGAGTAATCCTTCAGAGACTGAGAAAGGCTCATATTCTGCAGTAATAAGGCTCAGACAAGCACCTCAGAGAGGACACAGACACAGTCTGTGGCCAGGACACTCTGCTGAAAGTCTTTGCAGTAACATGCATTCCCCTCCAAGTCTGCTACCTCACACCTCGTCCTGGTGATCCTCCACCAAGCCAAGCTTCAAACCAGCTCTCCCTGTGTGCTGGTTTGTCTTCATGCTTTGCAAACTTTGGACCTGCTCTTGCCCTTATCAATTCAGTGCTGTAAAGGTGGTTTAGAAAGCTTTCTAGGGTAGCTGGTCAAATGCTGGTAATTCAGATTGAGCAAGAGGAGTCGAAAGATAGAGCATCTCTGGACTGCTTTATCTGGCTGGAGTCTCTAGACAAGCTCCCCACACCTGTGTCAGAGTGAACATGTCTCTGCAGAGAACCAGTGGGATGAATAGAAAAGTATCTGCAGCTTCACTCACTAATGGTCAAAATGATGCTAGGAGAATTCAGCATGTCTTTTAGTCTACAGAGATTGATAAACGTTTTCAATTTCAGTCTACCGACAAAGTGCAGGTTTAGCTCTATCTCTCAGTGGCATCTGGACTATGAGCAGAGCCATAAAAATGGGGCATTTGAATAATCTTGCAAGAACATCCTGCTGGTTCAGCAAAGCTCCAAGGAATTTTCTCAAGCGACACCACTCCCAGTTGGAGTATATTTACGTTATTGTGGAAACGACTTCTGCTCCTGATAATTGCCATGGTTGATTCTGAGACAAGATTGCACAGAGCCTTTTAGATAATGCCGCAGTAAGTGTATCATGAACACCAAAGACAGAGTAGATCAAAAACTACTAGTGATGGGCATGGCCTGGGACCCTCTGAATTCGGTGCGACTGTTCTCACTGAGGTTTTTTTGTATGGTGAATCTGTCTGGCACCCCTTACCTTGGATCTTTGGTGGCTGGATAGGGAATGGGGAACCTCTTATTGCCAGGGACTTCCACTTGGGATGGCCAACGAGGCCGGTGGTCATCTGTGGGGCTTGAGAGACAGGGACTTCCAGATGGGAGGGATGTTCGTCCAAAGCCTCCAGTTATGCCTGTTCACGCGTACCCTGACTGGCTCTTTTTGGCTCTGTCAGCCTACCTGAAGACACTGACTTCCAGGCCCAGTCTGAAGGCACGTGCCCCCATTTGAATCTGGTTGCCTTCCCCCTTCTTTTCTCTGTGGGTCCTACCGAACTCCCTCCCCAGTCCTGGATCCAAAAGAATAATGGCTTTATGTAGCTTGTAAAATTCTATTATCTCTGTATTCAAAACTCAACAACTGGGAAATGGCTGTAATAAGCGTGTTATTAAGCGTGTAAATACACTTTAACTTCAGACCTCCAAAGAAAGTCTCTTGCTGTCTTCCTCGCTGTTTCCCCTCCATGTTTTCACCACGCGGTTGGATTTCGTGGATATACCTGCTTTCCCCCCTCTCCCTGGCTGGCGTGCTGTCCCATTTGACTGTGCTAAGGATGATGCTCCCCTCTGCTGAGCGTACCACGGAGCCTCCCGGAGAGCTCAGAGTCTTTGAGGGAAGACAGGTACCTGGTGAGGATGGGGGACTTGGGGAAGGGGGGAGGAGGGCTGAGGTGGGGAGGGGAGGAAAACATTAAAAAAAAAGAAAGAAGCCAAGTGCATTCTTTCTGCAACACTCAGGAAAAAGAATGTTTCACAGGGGATTGGAAAGGCGAAATTTTTTCACATCCAAATGGATTGCAATTTCCCTCCATTTAGCACCTGAAGGTAATTAGCTCGAAGAGACTGTCGGCTGAGAAACACGTTCATGGAACATTAACTCTCATACATTCTCCAGTTGCAGGGAATTAATAGGAAAGATTAAAGTTTAAAGAGAGCAAAATGCCATTACCTCGCAAGCCACCTCTCTCAGCGGCAGTAACTAGCCCTCACTAACCTAAAAGCACCATTGGAGTCCCTGGCTCCTGCTTCAGGCAACGACAGATGAGACGGGCCCCTGCGCTGCCCTGAGCTGCCCGTCCGTGGGCTCCGGTGACCCGCCTGCAGGCAGCGATGGGGCTTGCGACTCTGGCAAAGATGCGTTTGCCTGCGCCCGTACGAGTGCACACGTGCATGTCACCTTGGGACCAATACGTGTGTGCAAGCGTGTCCCCATATGTACCGCTCTATAGGCACCAGATAGTGTTGTTTCAGCAAGGCTTGAGCTGCGGGTGCCCTGTCACAGCAGAGCCGAGGACAAAGTGCCCATCAGTGGTCCCCTGCGTGCTCCCACCAAGGCCCCAGGCTGGCGCGTGGGGCAGGCAGGAGGGATCCCCCACACACCCCCCGGGCAGCCCCGCGTCGTCTCCCGCCCGCTCCGGTTCCCCGCTGGCACACCGGTGCCCAGGCAGGGATGCTGGCAGCCTGCTGGGCTCAGGCAAAGTCCAGACCGCAACGCTGCAACACAAAAAGTCCTCTACAGCTGAATTGGCTCTGTGAATGACACCAAATCTCTCCTGACGGAGGGATTATGCCTTCTTCTCAGATGGAAGACAAAAAAAAGCATTAAAGGGTGGGGGCCCTATTTTGGGGGTTGGGGGGTAAAGTTTATACAAGCTTCTGCACTTTAAAGATTTCCATGTTGCTTTAGCATTTCAGGGAGAGAGCACGAGAGAGAGAGAGAGAGGGAGAGAGAGAGCGAGAGCGAGATGAAATTGAGACATGGAAGAATTTATTGCCCAGAAAATTCCATTCTGCTATCTGATTCGAAAAGTCCAGTCCCCCCAGCTTCGGAAAATCTATTTTCCACATTTTAATACCCTGCAGAACAGTCCTCATAACTCATCCGAGTGTGTTAAGCACAGTTTTATTAGATCTGAAACAAATTTTGGTGGGGAGATACTATAGGTCATTAACCATGGAGTAATTTTATCCTTGTTTCCCTAATGATGCCATAATGGCGAGCGAATTTCTTAACTAAAGACCAAAGAACATTTTGAAGGTCAGTTTCATCTGTGAGCTCCTTCAAGCGCTTCTCGGAGAAGATTGGAAAACTCGCCGATTTTTTGAAGAGTCATTAATAATGTGAAAGCTGAAAGAGCTCTCTCCCATTTGCGTTCCTGCTTTTTACCTTTTAATTTTATATCGCTTTAGTCCCTTTCTTTTTCTCCCTCACTCTCTCTCTCTTTTTAACTCTCCTCTGGAGTGGCCCCTCGTGCGGCTGAAAAATGAAATGGGCCATTTGTGAGGGCATCCTGAGCCGAGCTGAGGCACAGCAGGGATCCAGGAGGGGGAAAGGGCAGCCCTGGCACAGGGTGCCCACTGCCACAGCCAGGCACCCGCTGCCATAAATGTCCCTCCAGCAGTCATGGGTGCCAGCCTGGCTGACGGGCAGCCTGCTCCCCCACGCCGGTGTAGATCAGG
Source organism: Balaeniceps rex (assembly GCA_013401315.1). Taxonomy (NCBI): domain Eukaryota; kingdom Metazoa; phylum Chordata; class Aves; order Pelecaniformes; family Balaenicipitidae; genus Balaeniceps; species Balaeniceps rex. The sequence continues at coordinate 79,142 of VYZW01042003.1, forward strand.
AGTGGGGTTGTTGGAGCCTATGGCACTGCACCCGTGCGAAAGGAGGGAGAGGGACCAGGCTGTCTCCTCCCTGCCTAGCAGGGGGCATGTGTTTTTAGCCTCTCTGAACAAGCTCACGCCTGGATCACGGAGGGTTGTGCTCACAGAGTGACTGCTGCACTGAGTGTGAACGTGCGTGAGTGTGTGCGTGTGTGCGCGTGTGTGTGTAAGGTCCGCGTGTGGGTGACCATGAGACGATTACAGGGGTGATGTGAAATATTGAGAGAGAGAGAGAGATTTGACATGTATATGTATACACACCTGTGTGTGAATTGACGTTTATATATAGATACGTTGCAAATGGATGACATTGTAAAAAAAAAATAGCAAGAAGCTGTAAAAGGATTATATGTAGCCTGTGTACATGCGTGTGCTGGACTGCAGGTGCATGGGGGGGCACATGGAGTAGGAATTAGCATGTGCAATATTTGGTTAGCATGGATTGTTGTGCTCAAGTTTAGAGTGTATATGTATGGTTTATGTTTGGGGGGAACACATGGGGGGTTCTCTGACTGGATGCTGATTTAGAACCCTCTGTGTCTGTGTGTGTAGTAAGTAGATAACAGGCTTACATGTTTTGTATGGACTCTGCATTTGTGTGTGTGTGTGTGTGGTGGTTTTTCTGGCTGTACCACAGGCGTCAGTAGGGAGGAGGAATCTTCTGGGATGTGTGCAGTGCACCAGAGGCTCAGCTCTGTGTGTGTGTGTGTGTGTGCAGGGGATGTATGCCCTAGAGAAGGGTTTGTCTGTGTGCTCATTAGAGAGCGCCTGGCAGTGAGCAGGCCTCTGTGCTTATGTGTTTTCCTCTCCCTGGGTGTGTATGCTTCAGGCATCTGCATGTGTTGCATTTGCAGATGCCATGGGCCAGATCCTCACCTGATGTAAAGTGACAATGGAATCTGTGGGGCAATTTACATCCACTGCAACTCCAGCCCAGCCCCAGGCTGGAGGTGGTGGGGCCAGGGGGCGTGGGCTGAGATGCCATCCCAGAACATGGGAATGGATAACTTCCAACCTGGAACAAGACCTTCTCCCATCCCCTCCTCCCCTTCCCCCCAGCCCGTCGCCCATATTCAAGGCGAGAACTATGGGGGGACGCGTGTGCATGTCTATTTGGGGAGGGAGCGCTCCGAGGGGAGGGGGGCAGTGTGGTGACACACTCTGCTCCCAGATGTGATACCAGCGATAATTTCAATTTTATGCCTTTGTTATGGCTTTAATCACTTTCTTTATGCGTTTTGTTCCAGCGATCAGGGAGAGACACCTGATAGGCAAAAAGGATATCAGGGGAACAATTTTTATTTGGAATGTGGTGAGAAGTCTAATTAGAATTTGAATTCTGCTGAGCCTTGAAATGGTCGGTACTTTATCCTGATCGCCTTAGATATTGTTTCGAGTCAATCATCTGTCATAGTGCGGCACGCTGGAGAGAAAGGCTCTCCATCCAGCCTGGTCTCTCCATCGGGCTGGGGGCTGCTGGTGGGGAAAGGGAGGGTGAAGGGAGGGAGGGCAGCGGACTGCTCTGCCAGATAGGCTCCCCAGGAGCAAGCACAAAGGGAGAAAACCCTTGGCACAGAGGTTTCCCTTGCTGTGTACTCCTAGCCCTGCTGCGGGGTGCTGCCTGCTGGCCCCTTTCTCATCATTGCAGGGCTGTCCCCTTCAAATGGGGGAGAGGGAGAGGAAGACTGTGGGTCCCCCCAGATGCTGCCTGGGAGAGGAGCATCCTCTCAGATATAGTCCATGTGGCTCAGGAGGATTTTGCTGCTACCCTTGCTGTACTGATTAAATGCTCTGGAGGGTCAGTTCTCACAGGCAGCCAGACAGCTAGGAAAGGAAGGAAGGAAGGAAGGAAGGAAGGATGGATGGATGGATGGACAGGTGTGGATGGGAATGGCCCTCCAGATGGATTTGTATGGGACAGAGGTGGGGATGGCTGAGCCCAGAGAGACACAGTGGTGGATGAGGCACTTAAGACAGGTGAGAGTGGAGGTGGACGTGCCTCTTCAGGCTGAGGGCAGTAAGCACACTCATGATGGGGAATTTTTTCAGGCTGTCTGCAAACTCAGGTTGATCTTATTTCATTTGTGTTACCAGAACACAAGGGAAAGTGGGAACCTGGGAACATGGCAACAAGGCACTCAGCAACTTTCACAATCCTTTCAGCTTTAAACTCTGTTCTTAATAGTTTAAAAAAAACACAAACCCATTATGACTTCTAGGGTTTCAAAGCTAAAAGCCGCTCCAAAGCTCACCAGTACATCTCCAGTAACACCCTCCCTCCTGTCTCCAGTCCGCAGTGCCTCCTCCTGGTGAGACTGCAGCTCAGTCCTGATCCAGCTGTGCAGTACCAAGTTTGAGATGAGCTGCGCAGAGGTGTGATCCCTGCTGCTAAGGAAAAGGAGGCACACAGGCAGGACTGCAGCATGATCTGTATACCAGAAGAGATGAACTGAGGAGAATCATGAACAATAGAATCATTCCAAGATTCCTAAACTTATTGAAATTGATGGTAAAGTCTTTATTCTGTGCTGTTCCTATGCTTTGAGATGGTGCCTCATTCTGAATGCAACATAAATGTCTGTAACATGAACGATACAGGGTTGGTTTGGCTGTTGAAGAAAAGACAGTTGAATGTTTTGCCTTCTTGAGAGAAGCAGAAAATGACCTGGGACTGGGGGGTAATTAATGGAGTTGCAGGCATCTGCAAAAATTTACAGCTAGGAAAGCCATTTGAGTAGTTCTTTCTAAAGTGTCAGCATTAGGTTTCAGAGCTGACATACTGAGATGGGTGTAGGCAGCTCGTGCCTTTCTCAGCTACAGTCCAGGCTGTCTGCAGACTCAGGCAGACATCGCTGTATGTGTTTATGTTCAGTTCCTCTCTTTAACAACTCATCAGGACAATACTTTTTTTTTTTTACTCCCCCCCCTTTTTAATTTTTTTTTTCCTTTTTTCTTTTTTTTTACGTTGAGAAAGTTGATCGTGTCAAAGCTCAGTTCTAAGGACTCATCTACAAATCCCTTGATAGTCACGTTGTCAAACATGGAAGGTCTGAGGCAAAATCAACCTTTCATTTACACTCCAGAAATGGACCTAGGGTTGCAAACCGAGAATAGCAGACATTAAATAAGCTGGCATATTTGTAATTAGGGACATGGTTTACTGGTGGACTTGGCAGTGTTAGGTTTATGGTTGGACTCAATGATCTTAAAGGTCTTTTCCGACCTAAATGATTCTATGATTCTATGATATGCTGTCATTGCAAGTATATGCGGATTTTGGCCCTAAAGGTGCAATTCTGGTAAAGCAGGAATGTACTAAGTGAAAACCCCATGCTACCACACAAGCTGTACAGTCCAGACACTAAACCAACATATTCATGTTAGGGAGAGAATTACTGAGCCCCCAAGTCTCTTTGCTCTGAGTATGCCCAGTCCCAGTGCTGGGTCGTACAGAGCATCACACAGCAGGAGAAGTGCCGCTGTCTCAGACTGCAGTGGGAGGCTGTGCCTTGTACTGGGGCTGGTTTGACTGCAGGGCCTCGCAGTCAAAGCCTCCCACCTTGGCTTCTCCTCTGCCATGGGTCAGCAAGACACTATGGCAATGAGTCCCTCATTTTGGCCCAGGTTGTGGCTCATATCTGGGACCAGGAGGACCTGAAAGCAGAGTGCTGATGCCCACTTCCACTGCCCTGTTCCTGGCTCTACTAATACAATAGAATCATAGAATCATAGAATGCTTTGGGTTGGAAGGGACCTTTAGAGGTCATCTAGTCCAACCCCCCTGCAGTAAGCAGGGACATCATCAACTAGATCAGGTTGCTCAGAGCCCCGTTCAACCTGACCTTGAATGTTTCCAGGGATGGGGCCTCCACTACCTCTCTGGGCAACCTGTTCCAGTGCTTCACCACCCTCATTGTAAAAACTTTTTCCTTATGTCTAGCCTAAATTTCCCCTCCTTTAGTTTAAAACCATTAGTCCTTGTCCTGTCACAACAGGCCTTACTAAAAAGACAATACCACTATTTGCTTCCCTCCTTGGGATGTACGTGTTTGTGCGTATGTGTGAGATAAGAGGTGAGGTGTGTTCCTTGCCTAGCTCAAGATTAAGCTAGATCAAGAAGAAAATAATAATAATGTCTTATATTCCAATGGCCCTACCTAAAACAAAAGAATCCCCCCAAATCCTTGTGAACACTGGAGTCCAGATCTGGGCTGGATCCTCCATATCTGGGCTGGAGCCAAGATCCTTAGGGCTATGCCAAGCTCTGCTGACTCAGGGGAGATCTGGAGGGAAGGCTGGATGGGGGACAGCTTGCAAGGACTAGGGTCTTTGCTGCCACGGCAGAAGGCAGAGCACTAATTCTAAGCCTTGATTGTCATTGAACTCTGGCCTCGTGCAGTATTGTGCTGAAGAGATCTTTATGCATCATATGCCTTGTTCATGCCCAAATGTCAGCTGATGGATGTTCAATAGTTCTTGATGGCCCTGTGGTTTCTGTAGCCTGCTTTACAGCCCACACGCAACAGGGAAAAGCCAGGAACAGAAACGAACGAAGGTTGGGTGGGGTAGGCTGCTGTAAGCGATGCCAGCACAGGCTGCGAAAGGGCTCAGGTGTGCAGGATAAGAACAAAATCCAGTAAGAAGGTCTCACTTATTTAAATCTCAGTTGACCCTACCTGTTCTTTCATTGTGATACTCTGAATGACCACTTTCTTTTCTTCACAGGCACTGGGTGTAGAAGTGTTTAGAAGAAGAATCCCAAACAGCTCAGCCCATATTATTACTACTGTTATCACTATGATTATTATTGCCGTTTGCCTCGCAGCACCACTCAGAACAAAGGCCCCTGTGGTGCTGAGCACTGTACAAATGCACTGGGAGAAAATAAACAAAGGCATGTTGACTTGCCTGAGTTTCCATACCGTGACAGTGTCAGAGCCAGGAAGAGAAACTAAACCTCCAAGTTCCTCCTGCTAAGCCAGGGATGGTCATTGTGTGCCTTCAAGCATTTTGAGCAGGAATTTTGAGTCATGGCTATACCGTGCAGCTGGCTGTGAGCCTGTGCATGCAAAGGACTGCTGGCTAATGCTGCACCACCAGCAAAGGGAATGAAGAAGCCAGCAGGAACTGATTTAACTGGATCTTCTTGGGCCCCTGCTGCAATTTCAGCCCAGCTCCTGTTGGGGCATCCCTGTGAAATGCTCCCAGATCTCCCATACTTTCAGGTCTCCTGTGGCTCTTGGCCAACCAGATTTTGTTGTTCTTCTTGCTGCCTCGGGAAGGTTGGATAACCCTGCAAAGTCTGCCCAAACTAGCTGGAGCCAGAAGGTTGGCTTTACACTGTATTTCTCTGACTTTCTCACTCTTTCATTCCCTGTTCTCTCATGTCTTTAGCCTCATTCAAGTGAAGTGTTGACTTTTTTCCCTCAGTCCCAGCCTCCACCCCAATTTTCTCCTGCCCTGATTTTTTCCACAGGCATTTTCCCCCCTTACTGTTCCTGAACACTCAAGTCCATGCACATTCCCACCTAGCTTGCCAGCTCTGGCTGGGGTAAATTCCAGCAAAATGACCTTAGCCTTTCCAGAAGGCAAAGCTGAGACAGAGGACTGCATCCAGCTGCCCACAAAGGCAGAGCATGAAGTCTGCCATTCCCCAGGACCAGCCTCAGCCTGACTAGCCCAGCCAAGGGGACCTGATTTCTGGGTTCAATCAACAGCAAGAGAGCTTCTCAGAAGAGAAGTGTTTTCTGAGAGAGAAGCAAAGACAAGAGCATCTGGACTGCACCCTTTGTGGGTTCTTTGGGGGCTATCGCATGAACCCACACTCCAGTGCAGTGCCTGCTGTGAGGGAGATGGGACTCAGAGAAAGGTTCGGGGAACAGAGTGCTGCATGCTCCCCTTCCCTTTCCCCACCTGCAGCAGCCCAGTGGCTGTGGCTCAGCCCTGTCCTCTCTTCCATCAAGCGGACACCCCTGGGGCCCCAGAGTCCTTTCCCTAATCAGCCCATTTCCCCTGGCTTGGTCCTGGGAGGACGCAGCACTCGCAGGCTCTGAGGTGTCTCTATCATTGGCTGTCAGGTGAAGCCCTCCCTAAGCACTCCAGCAGGCCTTTCTTTATTTATTTTTAAAATTCCCCTGAGCCTACGAAGGTCGTTTGAACAAATTGGAGCTGACAGACATTAACTTGGAAAAAAGCCCATTGCACCATGATAAACTCCATTTAAAGAGAAGCAAAAGTGCCAGGCAAGGAAGGAACAAACGATGAGAGATTTGTCACTGTTACCGTGAGCTTAGGAGGTGAGACTGTCAGCTCCGGCCTCACCTTCCCCCATTATGCATTATCACACGTTCCAGCATCGCTATTTCCACTGCAGCAGCTCCTGCCGGTGCGAATGGGCTGAACAGGGGTGTTGTGCAAGGCCACAGGGAGAGCCATTCCCAGCGCCAAAGAGACCATGCAGGCAAATTAAATTGGTGGGCTATACCCTTGGTGAAGAGGAGAGGGAACCAAAGCCCAGAGATGAGGTGCTGCACCCCTGGTCACACAGAGAATCACCATCTGAGCTGCAAGCCAACCTCAGGCCATGAATGTCCCCCTTCCAGTCCCCAATCCTTGAGCCTGTTTTGCATCTGTCTGTGATCTCAGGTATCCATGCCCCAGTGGGCAGATGAGCATGGTTTTACACCTCGGTATGTACCTGGCTGGGGAGCACAGCACCGCCACAGCTCCGAGCCTGCCCTTCTCTGAGGGCGCCTCAGTCTGGGCACCGAGGTTTATCCTTCAGGGACCTGCATCGCAGAGGTAACCTCAATGAGCCACAGCCACTGCCAGCTCTTCTGTGAGGGATCGGGGATGGCACCTTCCCTTCAGCTGGCAACCAGAAGAACCACCTGAGGGGCAAAGGGACACAGGAGAGGGAGAAATCAGATGTATCAATCTTAGTCCATATGACTGCTGGTGAAACCTGTGCTCTGTCCAAAGATGTATCCTAATGCCTCCCATTCAATTTGCGCATAGTTTCTTTATGCTTTGCCTAGTGTCCTTGAAACAAAGGCAATTGGTTTCTCCTCTCCTCTGGGCACCATGTGGGATCCAAGTGCCTCCAGCCCCCTGCGATGCCACAGCAGCTGCCAATTGTTCAGGCAAGCCAGGATCAAATCTCAGAGAGGAGCAGGCCTGGGACTGTCACACTTACCCGGCCAAGTTCGGGCCAGGGCTCCCTCTACCCCACAGCCAGATGAGAAATGAACTTCTCTAGCTGCAAATCAGCAAGCTCAGAAGTGTCAAGAAGTGACTAATATACCTTGCAGATAGGAACTGAGCCATGCTCTTCCTCACACCTCTTTGTCTTGGAGTTCTGCAAAAATGGATGGTAGTCTGTGCTCGCAGAGCACTGTGGCAGATCAGTCCAGGCCCCTCGCTAGGGATCCAGTGCAGTGAGCCCAGACCCAGCACTGGATGCCTTCTGCAGTCAACTGGGTTATAAATAGTGTCTGGCTAACCAGGCTGAGAAATGAGAAGCGTCTTGACATGGTCACTACAGCAAAGGTCACCATCTAGGCAAAACTGTCAGCTGCAGGAGACCTGTTCCTAACTGGTACCCCTCAAGATCAAGAGTGGTCCCAAGTCCTGGGAGGACCGGGTGGCTGGGAGGAAAGCCTTGTCCATGCACCCAGCCGTGAAGAGCACCAGTAAGGTCTCTGCTGCTCACACCTGGCCCTGTGCCCAGCACAGATCCGTGTCAGGAAGAGGGAAGGCAGGGCTCTTCACCAGGTTCTTGTACAGCACGCAGCTACAGCTTAGCAAACTCTCCAAAATCACCGCTGGCTCTGGGTGCGCTGTCCCTCTGCAGCACTGGCATAAATGGGATGGCCAATTTACTATGCATGGGAGATTTCCAGTCTTGTCTGGATGTTCCCAATCCACAACGACCTTTGATCCGAGAATGAATGGTGCTAAACTCAACTTTCTGTGTTTGGGCTCCCTGCCCAGCTTTATGGTTAAGCGTTACAGCAATGTCTTTCCCGCTGCCCAGTTTCTCTCTTGGAAACAAAGATCGCATTTCTGCAATGCTGCAGTTAGACCAGTTTGACCTTTCCCTGTCATGTGGATGCCTGGACAAGTCAGAGGGGGCTCTGCAGAGGTGGGCAGCGTCCTCGCACTACAGAGGCAGCCAATCTAGCTGCTTGCCTGCACCGTTCCACCTACTACCTCCTCAAGGCTTGCTCTCCAGCTGTGCCTGCACCCGCAGCCAAGGTCAATTTTGTGTTTTCCCTCCAACTCATATCTGCTGACCATCCACACTGCAAACCCCACTGCTCAACCCTGAATGACCCATTCAGCCAGACCCTGGTGATCTCTGGCTGTGAGACCTGGCTCACTCCGCGCTGACCTTCAGAGCCGCCTCCCCCTGCTTTGCTGTGGCTTTAGAAATCACTTGAGCATGAAAGCCCTGAGCACCGGAAGTCCACCAGGGCAATTCTGCCCCAAAATCCCATGTTCCTCATCTCTTACCCCTACTGCAGCCCCTGTCTTCTGAACCATCCTGTTGGGGTCATGCACCTCAGTCCTGCATAAAACAAGGTGTCTAATTCTCTGTGTGAGCCCGTGCCCTGCCTCTTAGATAGCATGATAGGTCTGGCCCTGTTTGTTTTCAGCTTTTTGGGGTCAATGGCTGTCTTTCACTTGGTACATGGGACAGGGAGTCCTGGTCTTGCTTAGGGCTGGTATTTCTGATCTGTAGGTAAAAGCAGCAGTGAAGGGGTGCTGTACTACTGCTCCTAAACCTTAGCTACAAAATAGTCACAGCAGCAAACAGAACTAGTCAAAGCATTGAGCAAATGTTGTAGAAGTGTTTTAATTTCAATATCATTTCTACATAGTAAGGTTGCAATGGGATTTCCTGCAGAATGTGTATAGGAATTAGAAGCTCTTTTTCTAACAGATTCCTTCAGTTTTCTAAAGCACGTTTTTATTGGCATTATTTTGGAAGTATTTTTCTCCCCCGTATGAAGCCTCTTGACTCAACTTTGGTTACAGATATGTTTTAAAACTGGGGTGAAACATGATGGAAAACAGAGTATGTTTCTATTGATGGCAATTCTTCATGCAGATTTGACCTTTGGGAGAAGAGGAAGGTTGTTTTGTAACCAAAAAATTCTCTTGCCAAAAATGTTGCCCTGGTAACTGATGCTGTAGAGAGGAGTCTGGATCCTTATGCTACCCATTAAAGGGAATCTGACTCTGGAGAACAAGAGGTGGACCCTGGAGAGCTGGATGGTGGGGGCTGAGAGGGGCTGGGGATGTGGGAGATGCCTGCGTGGGGACAGGGGAGGAAGGAGGTGAGATGAAGAGGCCAAGGGCAGTGAGCGCAGGATGAGACCCACAGGGGCACAGGGGGTTTGAAAGATTGATGGGGCAGAGAGGATGTGGGAGGCAGCAAAACTGGCTGGTGGGGCTTGGCAGCATCAGTAACGCATGGAGGGTCTCATGCAATGCCTTCCCCAAGATGCAATGATGTTTTGAGATTCCCCCCCTGCAAGTCTCTTCTGCACCTTGCTGCAGCAAAGAGCATTTCCTCAGCATCTCCTTTCCTTACACCCTAACCATACTCATCCCACACCAACCCTCAGCACCACCTTCCTGGCCCCATCAGCCCCCACCTCACTGGTAATGAGGGGGGCCGCGTGGTCTGCCTTTCCTGCACTCCTGCACTTCCCTCTGGATCCCAGCAACAAGTTTAATTGGAAAAAAACAAGGCTGACTTGGAGGCAAGGCAAGGAGGCAGGGAGAGCCTGTGCCAGCTGACACCATGATCGATTACCTGGAACTCCACCTGACACTGAAATTAGGGTTTTTTAATGATAGGCCGACTCTCCCTGGATGTGAAATTCAAATGATCTCCAAAGCTTCCCTGTGACCATCACTCGCTGCACGCAGTGGTACACGCCACATGCAGGTACTTTGTCTCTGTCACTGCTGAAAGGACATTGTTATTACCAACAACTCTTTGTATTAACCAGTCTCCTACCTAATAGACAACACTTTACGTTCTGCACCGTTACCCAGTCAGGGCTGCTGTGTGCCTGAGAGACACATGCTTCCCCCTGGCTCCCCTGGGGCAATGGAAAGCCAGTGCTTAAAAAGAGACACCAAAATGGAGGATGCACACACACCTTGCTCCCCCTGCCGCCCCCCTGCTCTTGTGTTGGGGGCTGATTTTCCTTGGCACTGCCTGTGTCAGCTGCAGGCCCATAGCACAAACTGGTGGGGCAGGGGGTGGCCGTGCTGGGACCTGTGGAGGTGCCTGGCAAGCAGGCAGTTGCCTAAGTTCCGTTCGGATGAGGAAGGGGAGTTTTTCCTCTCACCAACATTTTTTGCATCCCAGGGCAAAACCAGGGCAGGCAATACTCCACGGAGCTTCCCCCATTTTTATCCTGCTTGGTGAGCCATCAAGAAAGTGCCCGCTGGGCTGGTACCCTCCCATGCCGCACAGTCAGGATGGAAGAAAAGCCATCACCTCCCAGGGTCTGTGCTGTTGCTGAGCCCTGGTGTTTCTCATAGCATTTGCACCTGTGCGAAGGGATTGTCACGGCTGGTGGAGGTTGTCTGCTAAGATATTGTCACCACCTTTCTTCCACCATCTCTTGACCACTTTTGCCTGGCCCTCAGAACGCAGGGGAAGGGTGGCTGGTGTGACTGGGAGAGGAGACCAGGGGCTATTCTGTGGCCATTATCTGGGCATATTGACTGTCTTTTCTCATGGGGGATGCCAAGCAGAAGGACCATTTTTTTCTTCCTGCTGGGCAAGGAGGGAAAGAAAGAGATGAAAAAAAAGAGAGAGAAAAAAATATGTAAAATAACATGTAAAATATGTAAAATATGAAATAATGTAAATACAGCAGAGACAGCAGTAGCCTGTAAACCACCGTGCATTAAGCGGGATTTCCTACATCTTGTTGCTATGCTGAATGAAGATTTGGAAAACCTCATGGAGGGAAGATTTCCTAGCACAGATAGTAATTTCACTCTGGCTGTAGAGACCTCTAACAGCACTGGGGAAGGCATCATCACCAAAGGGAGCCTTTGGCCGTATCCTGCAGCGCCAACAGGAGGGAACATGGGTTCTGGGTGGTGGAGATGCTGGAGGGAAAAGGGAAAGGCCCTGCCTCCAAAAATGTTCACTGCAAATTCAGATTTTCCCCCATGAGAGGCATTGTGAGGAGGTTAGATGGGGACACCAACTGTTTCCAGCTCCAGCAGGAATTGCTTTGGGCTGTGTTGAATGAGAAAAGCTGGGCACACATGGGTCTGGACAGGACTGCAGGAAGCTATAATTCAGACCTTCTGGTCTGCCTCACCAAGTGAAACCCTGGGTGATGACACTGACATTTTTCACAGGCTGACTGCTGCAGTGCCCATTTTTATCTTCAATTAGGTACTTGCTCTGGCATATTTAACAATATAACCTATGCAGCCTCAGTTTCCTCCTGGTTAAAAGATGCTTCTTGTATTTGAGAACATGCAGACATCTTTGATGAGGAAATGCTACATGAGTTGCCATGGGAAAATCGCATCTTCTCTCTGTGCCTCAACTTTCCCTCTCCATTTTACCTATACCGTTGAAGGTCGCCTTTCCTTAAGTGAATGCTCAGCACCAAGCACCCCAGTAGCTGCAATCTCAGCTGCCCTCTCTGGCCATCCCTTTGGTCACATATTCAAGCGACTCAGGCATCTTTGGTCTGGGAGGGGTCAGTGGCAGAGCTGGTATTTGTTATTCAAGGTTGTGTGGTGAAATGAGAGGTGTTGGGAAGGCAGTGCCGTGCTTTGCTGGTGTATGGGATGCCTTTGCCCTGTACCACCCCAACCAGTTCGGTACAGCCACTGGTGCCCTCGGTAGCCAGTGCTGGTTGTTCTCTGAGCGAGGTCCCTGTGGGAGCTGAGCAGAAAGGGGACACATGCGGACAATGTTCCCTGCTTTCCTCCATCGCCCGGTGAACAGCCCCTAATCTGAGGGGCGTGCCAGTATTAATGCCTTTAATAACGACGGATCAGATTGTATGAAGAGTTTTAATTGATGTCTATATCCCTGGAAACATAAAAACAGCCATGCAAACGTCTTACCACTATTATTTTATCAAAGGTTTTGACGTGGCTGCTGCATAGGAGATGTCAGGGAAAAAATTCATGTCTGCAAGGCACAAACAGGCGAAGTAATGGGATATAAATCAAAAACAGTGAAAGGGGAAAGTGGTTAGTCACAAGATCATAGAGTTTTCACTACAAGGGAGAGCAGTGAATTCTCAATACAAGCAGCAGAATTCATTCATTCTCTGGTGCCGTCAGCCCTTTCTCCCCTCCTGCTCCCCAACACACACACCCCCCTCTGCCCCCGGGACACGCAGTCCTGGGCAAGGGCTGACCATCTTGGAGGTGCCTGTCTGGTCAGGTTGGTACAAGCCATTTCTCTTCCTTGTCCCCTCCTACTTGTACAGAAGGTATGGAAACAGCCCAAAAGCAGAGTTAAAAACAGCACCCTCTTCTCTTTGCCTGGTCAAGAGTATAATTAACCCTTTAGCAGCTCTGCTTACCTTGCATCACTTGGTGGTCTAGGAACACACTCATAAGTATAGTTTCCATTACAGAGAGGACAAACTGAAGTGTGTGAGATAGAAGTGGCTGATAGGTTTACTCCAGGCTGGTGGCAAAGAGGAGGAAGGAAAGCATGAATTCAGTTCACCTTGTTTGCCCTAGAGCAGCTTTGGGACACTGCCATGCAACGCCAGCAGGAGATCAGTTGCAGACCTGCTGCTCCTCAGTGACTAGCTCTGACCTTCGGGGCACATAGATGGCTGGGACCCTGTTGACGACTCATGACACTGTTTGACCACGTTGTCCCCTATCCACAGCCAGAGCCCCACAGAGCTCAGCCAGCGGGTCAAGGCAGCTAAGAACCACCTGTGAGACCCTCACAAGTTGATCCTGCACCAATGCCTTGCAAACACTTTCATTTCTCCTAGCCACAGTGTCCCATGGGGTGTTGTTCTGTGGTGGGAAGATGTTCAAACTGGCCAACAGCTGGGGAAGCATGAGTACAGTGTGAGAAGTGACTGCCTTTTCCAGGGCACTGCTGAGAGGGAGCTTGCAGCATGGCTTCCTTGTCCAGTTGCTTGGGTTGCAAATGTAAAAACCTGGAGAGGGGGGGTAAGGTGGAAGGAGGAGAGGAAGGGAGGAGAGGATGAAAAGGAGGAAAAACTGGTGGATAAAAAGAAATTTGAAAAAAAGTAAGTGAAATATTCAAACTGGAAAGTGATATTATAGAAAACTGCAGGGAACACGCTTGAGTGCATTCAAATTTATTCAAACTCTGCGTCTGACATTGATGAATGCAACAGCTTTTTCCACAATATGTAGAGCACACAGGGCATTTAGGATTGCAGCATCCCTTTCACTGCAGCTGTCTGGGGGCCTGTTCTGAGCACTGTGGAGACCCCTACTCTGGGCCCTGGCGTGCCCCCTTAAAGAAGAGGCCAGGAAGCCATTTGGGAAGGAAGAGAAAAACAAACAAAAGGGAAGGATTTCAGCAAAAGATCAAGGAGGAGGGATATCAAGGCTAATCCAACCTTACTGTGCGTGAGGTCTTTATCTTTGTGGCAGGACCCAGTTTCCCCTCCAGCAGTGGTGAAAAGTCCTTCCCAACATGCATGCTTCCATTGAGGCGGGGGGGGAGTGTATCAGGATGCACAGACAAGTCATTGCCTTTCTGTAGGTCCTATAAAAACATTACCTTCCTTCCTGCCAACAAGGCTCAGTGCAAATCTGCTTTGCAAGCAGGGACTTCAAGATCCTGTTCTCGATGGCTCCAGTGGCAAAACGATCTTGCAGCTCTGGCCCAACATAAGACCATGAACCAGTCATCTTCCTGCAGGGAGCACTCTTGCACCCTCTTTGCACGCCGCAGTGGCAGGCTGGCACCCCAAGCGATGACTTCCACACTTCCCTCCAATTTCTCCTCCCCTTGCCTGGGAAGCGTGGCAGCTTTTAGGAACAACAGGGTACAGAAGAGCTTGAGTCAACAACCACCTGCAACTGTTTATCTATAGATTTCATGCTTGCAGGGTTTTTTGGGAAGGGGATGGATGGAGCTGTCTTTCCGGTGGATGCTCATGGAAAGAGGTGCAAACCCACCAGCGTGCCAAATAGATGTTGAACTCCAACTTTCTCTTCCACTGCTGTATCTGGACAGTGCACATCCATGCAGACTGACAGCAAAGCAAGAATTTCCCTGCGCATGCCTTGTGGCGCTGAAGCTGGCAGAAAGCTGGGAGGAAGCCTGTGGGTCCTGGCACGCTCAGCTGCATGCAGCCACTCATGGAGAGGGTAGGATTCCTTCCTTCCTAGCCTCTCTGCCCATGGATACTTGAGACAACCTCTGATTCCCCGCCCCCCCCCCATGTCCAAGGCTTTTATAACTTCATGTTGGAAAGGGTCTGATTCTAGGACATGGGAGACCTGAGTTCAACTCCCAGATCCACAGCAAACTCCCTGTGTGGTTGGGGTCAGGTCACGTCAGCATTGCAGGCTAAATTCCCCACATGTGATGTAAAAACAAGTATAGCAGCCTGGTGGGTTTTTAAACAAGAGATGTTTTTACAGTGCCATCACTGCAGGCTCTCACATTTTCCACAGTGTCTTTCTGCTACTGTACTATATATAGCACTTATAATTTCTGATTTAGACTGTTTTGCTTTTCCTTTCCTTCTCAAATCTCATCTCACCTATGCTACCGTGGCTCCGTCTTTTGCTCAGATGGAGACCACTGTGTTTGGCACATGAAGAAATTTGGCTGCTGGTCCTCCACGGTCACAGTGAGGAGCTGCAACACTGGGGCTTTCCTGCCGTTTGGTCTCCAGGGCTCTGCATAACTCCTCTCTGAAGGGGCAGCACACAAATCTGACTCAGCTCCAGCAGTTTGCCTGCCAGGGCAGCCACACAGGAGATGAGTGAGTGGGTCACTTCGTGAGACAACACCAAATCCCAAGGGCCCATCCTGGTGTGTGCTGAGATGCTGGTGTCCCCCAGAGCCATGGCTGTACCTACCTGGAGACAGTGGGAGCAAGGCCAGAGCCCTACCAGAGGTTAGCATGTGGGATCCTCACTTGGACCCTGTTGTAGAGATGGGCTGGATAGGAAGGGTGGTGGTGGAGCTGTGCTTCAGGGGCATGGGCATGACGGGTTTCAAATGGGGACCCTCATTCACATGAGGTTACAAAGGAATCTGAATTTGAGCCTATTTCCCCCGGGTTCAGGTTTTCTTTGGCTTCTTTGGTCCTTCTAGCAAGGACCATTTCTAAGTCTTTAGGAAGACTTTTGGTGGATGTTCAGGGTGGTCTCAGAAAGCCACTTAGGCCAAGGCTGAACAGTCAAAAAGAGGCTCCGTTTGACCGACAAGTAAGAAGCAAGAAAGTCCACTGTGTCCCAGCAGTGGGAGATCATAATAACACCTCTCTCGGAGGTGCTTTGGGAAACACACAAGCTGCCTTGCCCTGTCTCCTGGGAAGGACAGCATCAAGAGGCCACCTCTGCCCCACCTCACCATCGAGCTGTCCACAGATGGGCTGGGAAGGCACTGCTGGCCCAGCATCCTGCTCATGAGGTCCAATAAATGGTTTGGGGAGGGGTTGTGTGCCGTGGCCTGACAGGGGAACTGAGAGCTTCTCCCTCTCACTCTCTCTCTTTTTCTCTTTAGATCATCGTCATGGTGTAAACAAACAAGCTAAACTCTATGAGATTTACAGTGCCCGGCTTCGGTGGCTTCCAGTGCGACGCAGTGAGATATTTCTGTACAGGCAGGCTAAGCACTTTCCATTTTATACCTCAGCGGCTTTATAGCATCTTAAGGATTTCTGTGCATGCCTGGCTTCACTCAGAGGGAAAAAAATCAAGCTTGTAAATAAATACTAAATATATATGAACAAAAAAGACAGAAGGGAAGAGAGAGGGACACACGCGCGCACACACACGCGCGCACACACACACTTACCCACACTGGCAGAGGGAAGCAGAGAGGGGATGCAGAGATAGAGGGGGCTGAATGGGAGATGGAAAGAGAAGAGATAAAAAAGAAAGAGCCAGCTGAGCAGCAAGCTGAGGACAGGCTCTCCTCCACCACAGCCAGATGGAAACAAAATAAGCCAGAGCGAGCAGCTCTCTGGCAATTTGGGGAATATTAATTTCCCATCGGGTCAGGTTGATGGCTGTGCCTGAGGTTAAGCCGAAAGGGCAGGAGGAGGCACTCCGCTCCAGTACTGGCCCCTCAGCCCAAACTCGGGCACCGCCACTGGGCTGTTACCGCGTACTCTGCCTCCTTCTCATTCTGCCCCTCTGCCCTTTGACAAATACTGCCCGCAGCCAGGTCTGCGCCTGACCCCGAGCCAGCAGCGAGCTCCCGGGAGCAGGATCTGCCCCTGGCTCTGCACAGCCCCGGTGCCGGCGGCTCCTGGGCTGAGCCACCCTCCTGCGCCCCGGAGTGGCAGTTTTCTTTCCTCCCATTTTTGTGCGTAACTGGGTTTTCTCTCTCCAACTCCATCACTTCTCTCATGGGTGAGATGAGGACAGAAATACGGCCTGTGGCCTGAAGCGGGACCCCAGTGTCTGTCTCTGCTATCAGCAGGCTTTTCCTCCCTGCTGGTGCAGGTGGACCCTTGCTGCCCAGCGAGCTCTTAAAAATGAGCTGCAAGGAAAGCTTTTTGTGTTTCGTGTTTTGTTTTGATGTTAACAAAACATTTAATCCCCAGTCAGGATCTTTCACCTGCACCTGTAGTGTGGAAAACAAGCCTGAGGGCTGGCTGCACGTGGCAGCACGCAGCAGAAGGACAGGTTTCCCACAGGATCCTTCCTCACTCCCAGCACTTACCACCAGTTCCACAGCCCTGATACATCAAGGTAAATCTCCTCCGTGCTTTCCAGTGCCAGATCTTGCCGCACTGTATTGTGCCACTGCTAGGGATGGGGCAAGGAAAGGAAGAAGTGACTTGACAGTGGCAACACAAGAAATCGGTGCCAGAGGTGGGAGCCAAAGTTTGATTTCTGTAGACCTGCTAATCTGTCATCCGGGGGGACCACACCACACGGCGTGTGAAACGTGAGCTGACAGCTAGCGGGTTTAATAGAGCTGTTGCAGTTCTGCGTGGCAAATGGCAGCCTGCATCCAAATCTGAGCACAGTCACCCTCGCAGCCTGGCTGAGCTGAGCTGGGGAAGTCCTGGGAATAAGGACCGTGGCCAGGATTTTTTCATGCAAACAAGTCCAACGTGGAGATAGTATGTCTTTGCTACGGCTTTCCCTTCACCTCTGTCTTGTGTGGTTTCCCTTCCTTTACTCCTGGCACACGCTGACCTTGCCTGACGGGGCCGGGCTAGCTTATTACAGCAGGAGGTCTGCGTGCCCTAACTTTTAACCAGGCTGCTGCTAACGTGAGGATCCAGTACAGACCAAACGCATACGGTTAGGTAGCAAAAATCTCAGCCCACAATACGCAGTGGAGTGTACAGCCCCACTGGCATGACGTGGAGGTGACACTGGTGCCGAGGAGCTGTCAGTCCACACTTCCTCAGGGAGAAGGCTGCACGCCATGCAGCAAACACGGGCAAACCCCTGCAGCTCCCTGGCTTCCCCTCGAACGACCTGCACCATGAAACGTTGCTTGTGAGGCTACCTGAAGTTACTGGGCCCAATTTTGGTCTTTGCATGGAGTGAAAATTCCCGTGCAAGGCTCTGCTGGGGGACCAACCACAGGCTTGAGCATTGCTGGCTCCATCTCCGGGTGTGAGCCAACCCTGCTCCACTCCCGATGCCAGCTCCTTGCTGCTGGCCTCCTGCCCGGAGCAGAGGGGCTCCTGGGCTGGGAGAAGGGAGCGTCTCCCCTTGGGTCGCTGACAATTTCTCACCATTCTCTCTGTGCCCGGGACTCGCTTCCCCTTCTCAGATATTAAGTATTCAAACCTCATTTACATCCTTATTTTTCAATTTGCTGCCACAGTAGTTTAATTTATTCTATATAATTTCTTTTTCTGAGGGGACATTAATCATTGCCCTGTGCTTTTTGGCGCCTGTGGGATATGTGTG
The DNA here is from genome assembly GCA_013401315.1 of Balaeniceps rex. Taxonomy (NCBI): domain Eukaryota; kingdom Metazoa; phylum Chordata; class Aves; order Pelecaniformes; family Balaenicipitidae; genus Balaeniceps; species Balaeniceps rex. The sequence continues at coordinate 97,307 of VYZW01042003.1, forward strand.
TGGTTTTTTTTAAATCAATAAAATAAAGCAACCTTCCTTCCCTCTACCCACCCGCCGCACTCCTTCCCACCCCCAACATGCCCCTTTGCCGGAGGAGAGAAATATCATTTCTCTCACCGTTTTTTTACCCCCATTGTTTCCTTCATTTTCAGCCCAAACAGATTAACTTGTCTTTTTTATTTCTGATGAAATGCTGTGTGAATAGGGTGGCTGGGAGGGGAGAGCTCCTGTCTGGGGCTGCCCGCTGTGTCACTCGAAGGGCGGGTTTAGGATGACGTCCCTGCTGAACTGCTGAAGCCCAGAGCCACTGGAAGGGGAAACTTGGTGTTTCCAAAGCCAGGTCTTGGAAAGACTGAGTCCATTCGTGGGGCAGGGGTGACTGGTGGGCTGGGGAGGACGCAAAATCAGCCGGCACAATGGACTGCAAACATGCAGCCGTGAAGACAGGACAATGCCTACCACAAGACTCTAAAAGGAAAGAAAGGAGAAAATCATGGGGAAGAAAGAAGAAGGAGAGAGTTTGCAGGAGGGAGAGAGAAAGGAAAGCAAAAAGCAAGGAAAAGGAAAGAGAAAATAATTCAGGACAAAGAAGAGGACCAGAGTGCCCAGAGCTTAATGGCTTTTCCATTTGACTCTAGCTGATTCAAACACAAGAAAGAGTAGTTTCTGCTCAGGGTTTAGCCCAATGCATAGCTACCGGGGTGCAGGCTGCTCCCCCATGGGGTGCACGACACAGCGGTGCTGCAGCATTGCGGGGGGCGTGGGCTGGGACCCCCGGGCTGCCCCGCTGTATGGCACAGGACTCCCACAGGGCACAGCATTGCAGGCTGCCCTGCCACAGGGTCCAGGATTTTTGGCCATTATAGCTGCTTTCTTTTGTCGTTATGTAATCTCTGATAATGAAAGTCCAGTTCTGAGAGGATGCTTAATGCGGTATTAGTCAGTTGAAATATAAGTGTAAATTACATGCCTGCAGCTAGAAAAAAATGGTTACAGCAGAAAACATCCCTCTTTAGTAGCGTACTATAATCAAGAGAGCTGATCAAAAAAAGAATTTTGATGGACCAGTTTTCCATTGGAAAATGCAGAATCCTCCAAATGGAACCATTTTCTGGAAATGTTAAATGTTGACTGGAATTTTTGGCAGAGATTTGAACTGGCCCAAAATGCAGTGGATTATTTGTTTTTGCCTTTCTCATTATATTTATAAGCCATTTTGTGTTTTCAATGCTATCAAAACATAAACTTCAACATGATTTTCATGTTTCTGCACTGAATTTGTTTCAGAATTAACATTCTGTTCTACCCCATCCTGTCCACTCCATTTTTCATTTCACTTCATGATGAAAATAAATGTAGAAATAACAGAATTTCCTGTAGGCTGGAATTTCTATTTTCTAGCCATTTCTAGAGATCAGCAATGCTAGTAGGCAATGGAACACTTTCCCCAACATTATGACAAGACAGAAGATGTTACTTGGAAAATATTTGTCTCTATTGAAAAGTTTCTGGTTATTGTAGAAAAGCCAGAGTTCTCAGCCACCTTCCATAAAACAGGGTTGGACACTGGGGGTTTTGTCTGCATTGATGTCCAGACCCACGTGTGCAGTGAAGGGAACTGCGATGCAAGTGTACGGCCCCAATCACGTCATTTGGCAAACTGCAACTGATGATGCTGATGGAAGGAGGGGAGAGGCTGCACCCCTCATCGTCCACCAGAGTAGGCTTTGCTGACTAAAATGCACACATTTCTGGGAGTTGTGTCTGTATTATTGGTTTGTTGCCAGTGTTGTTCTGCTAATGTCTATCTTTAAGGTATTGGAAAGGTTCTTACGGGCATACATGGAAGTGTTTTGGACATGTTGTAACAGAGGAAAAATGAATTCATCCTTGGCTTGCAAAAACCATGAGCTCCATCACCCAGCCATGAGCCACCCTGCACTAAGGAGCATCACAGCAAGTCCAGAACTACCATTTGTTTCACTGAGGTCTGGATTCAGGTTGGGAGTGCAGGACCCTGGTGTATGGTATCAGAGATGGGCACCTTCCAGCTAAGGTGTGCTCCAGCCACCCTGAAACCCTCCAACCCCGTGGGTGGCACAGACAGACCGTGTGAGCCAGTTTCTGCTGTATGTTCAATGGCTCCAGCCCAAACTGCGGTTCCCTCCTGGGGGTGACGCTGGAAGAACAATGTGTAAGTGACAGCGATCTTGGTCCCAGCTCCCCTGTGTCCTGTGCACCCTGTGAGTGTGAGTGCTGCCAGTCGTGGGCCATGAACTTGCAAGCACTCTTGTAGTCCTGTTCCTGCGGTTTGGATTGGGCTGGGCTCTCTGTCACCTGGGCTCGAAGCAGACCTCTTGCAGGACACCCACCCCGAGCCTTGCAGCGTGCCTCAGCCAGGGTGGACACAGCGTCTGGCCACTTGTTCCTCTGAGGAAGGAACTCTCGGAGTTCAGCACTTGCATCTGTGTTGCAAGCATTTTCTGTGCCTTTGTAGCTTTGCTTATGTTTCTCGCCAATGCCTCAGGGAGCACTCTCTGGAGCTGAAATAATGTAAGATCTGTTCTGCTCAGGGTGTTTCTCTCCCTGGCTGGTAGGAATACTACAAGAAGACCAGATCTTGCAGTATTTCAGCCCCATAAGTAGCTCCTTGAGGCAAAAAAAGACCCATGAAGAAGAAACACAAACACAAATACCAAGATATTTGGTTTCCCAGTGTGATCTTTCCTCCTCTTCTGCCATTCATGTACCCACTGGTACCCATGCAAAAATAAAATAAAACAGAGAACCACTCCACTCACAAAACAGCTATATGTGAAGTAGATACTACAGAGTATGGCTTATGGTTTCATAAAATACTTCCACATACATATACAGTAGAGGTGTAGATGGGACAAAATAAATATCTGCATTTTAAACAAAATTTGTCCATGATTCTGCCATAAGATACATGCAGACTGGGTCCCGCATACATGATCTCATAGACAAAACGCAACTCCTTGTGTGTTCCTACACAGAACTGCCATGGGGCATCTCCACATGCGCATCCTGAACCGCAGCCGCGAGCATGACAAAATCAGGCTGAAGTGACCCCAACAGCCAGGGGATTCGGACACGTACGTGTTGGAGCGTGCCTTACAAAACGTGCACAGGGGCATCATGAAATGTGTGATAATCATGATATACCGGACACACATGTGTCAGAAATCGTATGTCCACGTGTGTGCTGCTGAGTGGAGGAGGGAGCAGCCAGCAGGGGTGCTGGAGGCCAAGATTTGCAAAGCTAGTTAATGCTAAGTTCAGAATTTGCAACTTTTATGAGAAAAAAAAAACCTTGTTGCCTCCTGTTCTGCTCTGGAGCTTCCTGTGACAGCTCAGCTGTGTTTTGTACAGTAAAAGCAATCAACACGGGTGAGAGTGGGGAGGTGCCAGAAGGCCAATTGTTAGGTACAAGGTAAACCCAAATCACGCTGTTCTCAGTATCCTGGTTTTTTTTCTGGAACTTGCTTCCATGTGCCGGGCTGGACAGAGCAGGGACTTTGGGGTAGGAAGGGGATAACACACCAGTGGAGAGTCAAGGTTCGAGCCCGTGTCTGGGAAACCGTTCTTCCGTGGACATCTCTGAGAAAATGAGTGCTTGTTCAGGGGCAGGGAGGGACTGGACCTTCAATGAAAAGACAAAGAATGGTGGAAAGTGCTGGAAAAATGGACACCTTTCTTTGGAAAACCCACATTTCCCAGCCAAAACTTCTATTCTGAGGGATGGTTGGATTTTTGTCTGCCAGTTTGGCATACAGAAGAACTGTGATGAGTTGTGCATAAGGTACCATTTTCCAGCCAGGTCCGTTCCTGGCTGTGCTTCGCTTTCATTTGTTCTTTGTCATTCGTTCTTCTCCTCTTTGAAACATTTTAATTGCCTAATCAGTTTGCGGAGTCAGCAGCAGTCTCTTTCACACGTACGCAACCCCCCCTCCCCAGTCACGTAACCGCGAGTGACTGAGGTGAGCAGCGGGCATCTTGGCTAAGGCAAGGGGGCAATGAGCAGACCACAGAGTGGTCAGAGGAGTCAGCGGCAGCCGCCCAGTCATCAGACAAGTTAGGGATCGGGCACAGCTGGAGTGTGGAGCTGATTCATATGAAGGTGGTGGGGCACTGAGCGGTGGGACATGGCTGCCCTTGGCTGTGGGGAGCAGCACACCCTGGGAGGGGAGTCAGGCTTCATCTGAACAGGGCTGAATAAGATGCCCTGGCATCTTGGTGCCTCCTTACAGCTGGGATAGGCAACGTGGATGCATAGTTAACCTTCTGGAAGGAGAAAGAGGGGCTCTGATGGAGAAGCCCCATGTCAGTCTGTGATGGGGGTCTCAGCCGCACAGGATGGCAGCGTTGGTGGGGCATTTCGTGCAGAGCTGGGTGCTGCAGGCAGCGATGTTTGTGGCTGCTGTCCAGAGACAACCCTGGAAATTTCCTGGAATTCCAGCTCCAGAGCCAGACTCTGCTCTGGGGAAGGAGGATACTGTGTCTCAGTCCATAAAGTCCCCAGAATGGGAGGAAGGGGCGAGAGACACACAAAGTCAGTAGTAAAAAGAAATGAAAGTCGGCAGCTTGCCACAGCGGAGTGCAGACTCTGCAGAGCTGCCTCTTTTATTGGCGCCCAGACTGGAGGGAGGTTTATGCTCTCAAACAAGCCAAATCGGAAATGGAGCACTGGCTGGAGCCCTGCAAGCAGGCTGCTGCCCCCGGAGTGGGAAGAGTGTGCAGCTGCCCTGAAATCCACTGCTTTCCCTCACCTTTCTCTCCTCCATCCTTCCTCCTTTCCACCCTCCTTCCCTGCCCCCGCTCACCTCTCAACGCCTTCCCCTCCCCATGGCTGGGCTTGTCCCCTGGTGCTGACTTCCCCAGCAGCTCCTGCCGTCAGCTAATACTGTGAACCGCTTTTGGTGGTGGGAATGGCCCAGCTTGCTCAAGGGCAGCCAGTCTGGGTGGCCCAAGGATGAATGAGGGTGGGAGAAGGCATCTGTGGCCCTCTCTTTCTACTGCTTTTCCACGGAGCATAGGGGAGTAATTTGCATTGCAGTGACAATGTGCTGTGAGTCTGTCCTCAGGTTTGTGTCACCCTGCTGTTAGAAGGAGAGGAAAGGTGAAGCATGGAAGATGTGGAAGAAACACAGCAAACAGCAGACATGAAGATGATGGCATAGAGAGGAGACTCATCGCACAAGGACCTGGCGCATGACCTGGCATGGCGGGTGCTGGTTAGCAGCTCAGTGCCAGATATGCCATGAAAATGATTTGCTCATTAATGCAAAGCTTAAAGCCATAAAGGCATGGGGTGGGGAGAATCAGGTGTTCATTCCTCATCAAGTTCCCCAAGCCCATGCTGAGCAGGGCACAGAGACCACCGTGATCCTTCAGGATCCAGTTCAGACATGCTGAGTCCATGCTGTGACACCCAGGTAAAAGAGCACTAGAGGCTGAAGGTGAGACATCGGTCACTCTGGGGACCTGAGCTCTCTTCTGCTCTCCAGCTGATTTTTTTCCATGTCATTTCATTTATCCAATGCCTCAGTTTGCTGCCTGCAAAAAGCCCAAAGGGATTACGACATCTGTTGTCACATTAAAGCGCGGTCTTGACTATGAGGAGGTCATGGTGGGAGCTGTTAGTCTGAAACACTGGTCTCGTCCCACGTGGTGCTCTACAGCACTGCTTCTTCTGATGGGAAAAGGTCCTGCTAAAGTCAGCTCAGCGCTCACGGAGTGTCTTACAGCCAGCACACAGGAAAATAATTTGCTCTTTTTCTTTCCTCCAGTTTTGGCTGTTGAAGCAAAAACACATAATAAAGAAAAGAGGGTTTTAATGACAATCTGCCGGCATGTTTAATATTCCAGCTTGAGGAATGATCCAGTTATGTACTGGAGCCAAGGGAAAGGCTCTTGTTACTTCCAGCAGACACCAAATCAGTGTCTTTGCAAAGAGAAGCACACCTCACAGAGGACAGGGCTGGCTGCTCACCACTGACCTGCAAAAATAGCCGTCACTCCAACACCCGAATACTGAGCTTTAGGTTCGGCGCTTGCTCTCCTGCAGTCACTGTGTCACACAGCTCCATGATGAAGGGAGCACCTGGGAGCTCTATGCAGCTTTAATGAGTATTTCCCCCCCCGCCCCCGCAATGCTCGGTAAGTTCCCATTCTGCTCAAGGAAAGGTACAGGAAGTTTTTTGTACAGAACTTTGACATTCCCCTCTGTACAAATTCAGGTCTGAGAGAGGGATTCAGAGGTGTGCTTTTGCTGCACTTCTTTGTAGCTGAGACTCTCACCGCATCTGCTGGATTTATGGTCCCAAATTGGCTCCATCATCCAGCAATCCTTCGCGTACACAAAATTATTTGGACAGCTCTCATTGTTTCAGAAGCAGACTGCCCTGCGCGGCTCCACTGACATTACCCACTCTGCCAGGCAGGTGGCTGCAGAGAAAAAGGCTTATTTGTACAATGCATTGGAATGCCAGAAGGGGATTCTTGATAGCAAAGATGATGAGAGACCTCTGGATATGAGGACCAGTTGCCCTTTTCAGCCCCGATTGGCAGTGGAATCTAGTCTGCTCCTGCCGTCAAATCAACACCACATCTGTCTGGGGCAGAGCTGGATTTTGAGCAGACTGGGGGATGAATCCAGGGGACTTGTAGGGGTTCCGCTGCTTCAAAATACAGGGGATCAGGTAGCAAATTCAGGTGAAGGAGGAAAGGTTGTGATAGAAGCACAGAGTGCAAGCAGAGCTTCTCAAGCACAGAAGCTGCTTGTGGGGCAGACCCGGAGACCTCTGACAGCTGAGAACTTACTGGGGGAGCAGGATTTGGGAGACATTGTGCAGTAAATTAGTGAAGTCACAGCAGGAATGCAGTTGATTCCTAACACTGCAGCCTCATCCCAATGGAAACAGACCTGCAAGGCCAGGATGCTCAGGCTCAAGGTGGTATCAGGGTTTATAGCTACATAAAAGCCAGGTTGCAGAAAGGAAAGATCAGCTGTGGGGGCAATATCAAATCAATATCAAATCTGCTGTCTTCATACATGTGGGGCAGAGCCAATAATGTCTAAGAAGGGTGGAAACAAAGGGTCTCCCTTGTGATGTCAGTGAAGGGGTAATGGGAGTTTCAAGGACCCCTCTTCCACGGGAAGACAAAGCTGAGCAGCTACTTTTCCCCAGGTGTTTACATCAGCCTCTGCTCTCTGCTTTGCAGAGGCCTGGCGGACTGATGTAAATCAGCATGGCCTTGCTCCCTCTGGTAGAGCTGCCGTCCTGGGCTAAGGATGCAGGCCAGCAGCTCTCACTGAGCAGCAAAGCTCCTTTCTCTCCTAATTGAGCAGGTGGTAGCAACCTGGTATTTCAGGCATGCTACCTCCGCTCCCAGCCACAGCTGAACTCCTGATGCAGGGAGACTTTACAAGACCCAAGAGAGATGCCAAAGGCTGACCCTTTCTGTCATTGGGAGAGAGGAACTTTCTGGTTACCTCTGAGCAAAAAGGACAAAGCACTATATGATATATTTAATAAAACAACACACACACACACACACACACAAAAAAGGAAAAGAGGCCAATGCACAGGAAGGTAATGTGTTCATTTGAATAATGGGCAAAATCAAATTAATTCTACATTAAATAGTTCTGAATAAAGGGTTTAAGTCAGCAGTTTCAAACTTGTTTTCCTTAATTACTTTCCGTGTTTAATGTCATTAAGAAGATTAAAAATTCATTAACAAGAGTAGTAAAGTGGCAAATCAGTAAAGCTATCACTCCAGGTTAAAAACTACGCTGAGGTTGACACTTTGTACACTTCCACAGGCGTTGTGTGGAACGCTCCTGGGGAGCTGGGGGAGACTCGCCGGCCCCCTCCCGCCGGGCCAGCCAGGGAGGTAGCCAAAGGGCCAGCCTTGGCCGGACGTGGCAACCACTTTAACCATTAACTAAGCAAGACAGAAGGCAGCATTTAGCAGAAGGGCAGCGCAGACCATGGAAAGCGCAGCAGTATAACCCTCGAATATGGCAAGCATCAGAAACAGACTCAACCATGGAGAATGGCAGGTATTATAAAGCACTAAGGCGTGTTAAGGCAATCCAATTGCTTGATTGGCCTCATGTCCTGAGCCCTCTTAGTGTGAAGACTCAGAGGGCACCGAGCACCAGGGAGCCACCGAGCTGCACCAGGCTGGCCCGTGGGGATCAGGCAGGGTGGGGAGAGAGGTTTGCTGTATTTTTTCTCCTTTAGCTTTAAAGGATGCAAATACCCCTGGTCCCTAGGAGCGGGCACACAGTTTGAGAGCAGAACAAGGCTGCTCATTCAGGCAGCGCAGCCAAAGCATGCAACTTTGTTAGCCCTTGGAAACCTGCCTCTTGCTGCACTCACAAAGAGCCTCAAGGTCCCAGATGACGCATGGATCCCACTGCAGCCCATCCCAGGCACGCGAGAGATCATCTCCACCCAAACAAGCTCTGATCTAGATGGGCCAAGCAGGCGAAAGGGAGCCCTTGGAGACACCAGTGATGAGCCCCAAATCACCCAGCAGGGCTGTGGCAGGGGCAGAAAGCGCGCTCCGATCTCCCTCTATCCCAGTGCAGCTGTCAGCTGGTGTCACCCCGCAGCAGCACCGCAAAGCTGGCAATGCTGGCCTTGCAAACCAGCCTCCAGGAGCACGACATCAGCTGGTTTAAAATGGTCTCCTTGTATCTCTTTTATTTTCTGTTTCTTGAGCTCTTAAAGGGTTTTTATTTTATCTTTAACAGAGCTCCATTCCGGCAGACAGGAGTGCAGAGCAATGCTTCTTCTACCTGCAGCCCCACACTTCGATCATGGTGGCTCCCCACCACAGGTATTTGGCTGTGTCCTATCTCTGTGACACGCAGCATGCAGTACGAAGGCCCTGGTCCCTTGGGGTTTGAGGTGCAAAAGACAGGATGGCAGAGCTGCAGCTGGGGATGGAAAGGGAATCGAAAAGCCACAGAGATGCGGTGACATACGGGAGAGAGCAGCATCCGTCCTGCCCTGACATCTGGTAAAGCACACGAGTGACAAGAGTGCTGTGCACATTGTTAGTGCCTGTCAGCGAGGAGCTGGTAGCTTCCCTCAGGTTCCTATGTGAGACTTCCCAGGCCCAGAGAGGATATTATCCCCAGTTATTAGGTGAAGAAACTGAGGCACAGGAGAGTGACCGATGGGCTTTGCTTGATGCCATGGCAAAATCTGGAAGTAAAACCTTTCTGCCCCAGCTTCCACATGCTCGTTGCCAGATCAGGCTTCGGCAGCAGGATCCTCAGCTGGAAAAGCAGAGGCCACTTGGGGAAAGACAGCGTCTGAGGTCTGAAGCTGTAAGAAGTAACAGAGGCTGTAGATAGAGGGAAAAAAAGGACAAATCCTTGGACACATAAAGAGCTGAGAAAGGGGAAGTTTGCCTGAGAGTCCTGTTACAAATGTGCGTTGGTTGCTTTTCATCAGCATCACTAAACCCAGAGACATACGTGAGATCCCGAGACGTGCAGCAGGTAGGTGCAGGAGAAAGGAGTAGCCATGCCCAAAGGCAACGGTAAGCCTTTTCCACATCATGCCCCTCTCCCTTTTGCCTGCTCCCACAGAGCCCCCCCAGACCCCTGCTGTGTTGCAAAATCAAATCCCAAATTGTGCTGGTTTTACATGGTTTTTTGAAGAGGCTCTGATGAGCCAAACCATGGCAAGAAGGGTCTGTGGGTTGCCCAGTGGCTGGATTTCCCTCTCCTTTATTTTGCTTAGCAGAAAACACAGGGGTTTGACTTCTTTCTGCTCAGTTTTGGAATAGAAATGTTTTTGTCTTCAGTCGCCTAATTTTCCTCAGATCGGGAAGTCGGAGTCCTGCTCTGGTGAGCAGTAAAACAGAAAGACACGTTTCCCCCCTGTTTTTCCTTGGCTTTGATGAGGGGCTCCCATCTGCAGGGCCACAGGTTTGTCCCGCTGCTCCCTCCCAGCCACCGCAGGATCAAGCAAAGCCCATTCTCACCACGTCCCTTTGTTCCCAGGGAAGCCACAGCAGCCCTGTTTTGGGAGCAGGTGGGAGGAGGGAAGGCCCTTTTCATTTATTTTTTTTGCCCTCCCCTTTTATTCTTTTGCAAGCTTTAATTATCGAAGGACTGAATTTGATCTGTTCCTGTCTTCTTCCTTCCTTCCCGGACAGCGTTTCTAACAAAGGCCTGTGGTTTGGGTTTGGGTTTTTTTTTTTCCCCCTTTTCTTTTCCCCTCCAGAGATCTAAGGCCTGTAATGAGATACCAACACCCTCTCCTTCCTACAGCCCCCAACCCAAACCCTCTGCCCTGCCAGCCCCTCCCTCTGCCAAGGCACCCCCATCCCCTCCCCATGCTCCCAAGGGAGGGAGGGCACCCGAAACCAGCGCAGGGGATGGCTGCCAGCCCTCGTGGTCCGTCCTGGGAGGTGAACACGATAAAGTTACAAGGGAGAGCAGCTTGCAAACTGCCTCCGCTTTGATGAAGCAACATTTAATTATCTCCCTCTCCCCCAAGTCCTCCCCCAGTGAAAAAGATCTCCTATTGTCTAGGCTAATTTGTCTCTTTTGCTTAATTCCCTAATCTGTGTGCGAAACCCTGGGCTCACGTTACTCCATCACCCATCTCGCCCACTTCTCTCCCGGTGACATGAAATGCAACGGCAGGAGTCCCTGGGTGTCCTCCTTGCTCCCCGTGCCACAAGGACAAATCCTGGGATGCAAGGCCAGAGGGAATTGAAACATGCAACACCTACAGTCCTCGCTGATCCGCCATCGTCAAAGAGGCAAGGTGCCTAAAAACCTCTGGAGATTGGTTCCCATACCCCCATGTCTACATAAGTGAGCTGCCAGGAGCAGTGCCCAGGCTCCTCACCACCCCAAACACGGTTACACCCCTTGCTGGGGAGGAGGACAGAGAGCAGGACCCATCCCTCGGATACCTGTCTGCCCGCTCTCAAAGCCACCTGCCCACAGCTCTACACTTGGAGGGACTTTGTGGTTGCTGAAATCCTGTTTCAGTTTTGGATTGGGAAGAGGGGAAAGGAGCAGAAACCTGTGAGCTGTTTTATTTGGATATTTTCCTCGGAGCTGGCCTGGTGCCAGCTGGCTGCGCATCCCAGGGCACTGGGCAAGAGCTGCGCCCCATGCCCAGATGTGGGCTGATGCCCGAGCTGTCTGGTCTCCCACCATCCCGTCGGATGCAGGGGCTCAGCACAGATACAGTGGGATGCTGGTGATGGGGAGGGAGAGAGGGAGGGAGGCATCCCTGCTCGGGCTCCGCAGCCGGTGGATGACCACGTAGGGGAACAGCCACGTTTGCTCCCTGGCAGCGGGGACTTGCCCAGGGCTCCCCTGCCCACTGCAGGCTCCTCTTCCATGATCCCAGCGGTTTGGGGTTGTTTGGCATGGGGCACGGTACGGTGTGCAGGGGCACACCTCCATCTCGCCTCCCCTCTCGCTAGGGAGGCGAGATGGGACTCTCGTGGTCTGTGGGGGCTCTGGCCATGGAGGGAGACTGTGGGATGAAGCCCCATGGGGAAGCCAAGCCTTTCCCCCTCACCTTCCTCCAGGAGGAGGAGGGCACCGTAGAAAGGCATTGAGCAAGGGGCTGCCGCGCAGCAAGGAAAGGCTGGGGAAAGGGGGAGGAGAGCAGAGCAGTTGCCAGGTTGACTTGAGCCAGAGCCTTTCATGGGGGGGCAAGGGGCAGGGAACATGGAGGATCAACATTGTCTTCTCCAAAGAGGAAAAGAAAAGAGAGAGAGAATGCAGAAGGAAGACAAAGGGAAACAGGACTTGTTGGGGGGAAGAGGGGGACGCTCAGGGATTGAAGCAGGCTGGGGTCCAACTTAATAAGAAGCGAACCAAAACAAAACCCAAACAAAAAGTGACTGGAGTTGGCGGTGGGCACCCCCTCCCCCAGGCAGCCATCCCCAGAAGGCAGTGAAGCTGCCTTTTCAAACAGCCGCCTCACAATAAATTCATGGCAGCCAGGGCCGGGAAACAGGCTGCTGCAATTTAAAGGAAGCGTGGATTTGCATATTGAATTAAAATTAAGAGCTAATTATGCAAATAAATTATGACATTTGGCAGGAGAATTTGCTTCAAGATCATTTATTACGTTCTTTTTATAACAGTGCGAGCGTTTAACGGTCAAAGACAATATTTTAAAGGAAAATTAACGCAAGATTATTAACCTAAAAACAATTCCACATTAATGAGATGTATTTCTCTTCAACTTCTCACACCTGGCTGCCTATTGATGCCCAGCCAGGACTGTCTCTCAATAATTGGCATTTTTTTTGCAGGCAAATATTGAATGAGGTGGTGAACGTTGCTTTGGACAAACTCACTCAGGAAAATTCCTTCAGGGTTTTAGCCTGCTGGTCTGTAAAGGAAAGTTGTGAAGGTCAAACATGTTTCACGTTGTTCTTCTGTGCGCTTGGACTGACCAGGTCTGGATGCGCTTGGGAGAGGACACTGTGCTGGCTACCCCATCCGCATGAGAATAAAAGCTCCCTTGCTAAAATGTGCGTGATCGCTTTTCGGAAGAGATATAAAATGAAGGTCTTAGCCGTTTGTGGTCATTAAAGATCCCGTGGCATTTTTTTTTTTTCCCACAAGATCAGGGTTGTTAACCCTGGTGTCTTGGCTCCCCTCCAGCTCAGGTAATTGCTGCCTGCCCGCTTGCCCTGCGCTGAGACTCTCAGGTGGGGCAGGCACTGCCCTTCCCGTCCCAGGACAGTGGTGCCCCAGCCAGCAGTCTCACCAGTGGCCGGGACCCTCCGGCGAGGAGGATGGCTTCAAGAAGGCCCCACATTGGGGCTTGGAACAGGAAGGTTCGCTGGGACACTGAGGGGTGCAGATGGCTCCAGGACCCAAAAGCTGTCCATTCCCAGCCCATCACCTGTGAAGAGCCTCTGGCCCAGGTTCATCCCACACAACTGAGGTGGTCGCCTACAGTTAGGTGAGCAGTTGTGTTTCTAGAGGATTGGCTCTTGTTCAAATAGGAAAGAGGCCCAACCATTTGGGTTTTGATATGAAAGTATCCAAAAAAAAAAAGAGTTTTCGCATGGAAGACTGAAGGCGCTTGCTCCAGCACTCTTGTTTTTGTTTTCCCTCTCTCTGTGCTGCAGCCAGGCGGGATGCCAGGGAACTGGGAGGCTACATTTGCAGCCAGGTTGCAGGAGCTGTTGTTGGGAGTTACGAGGGAGCTGTGGCCAGGAATGACTGGATGGGAACAAACTATACCCAAATGGTTTAGGAAGCGAGAAAAAGTCTTCCTCAAAGATGGTATTTTGCAGCCTTGCCAAGGAAGATCAGGGTAACATGGCACTCGTCCTTCAATCATCTTCACTCCTCCTGCTTTGCCTCCAGCCCTGGCTATTGTCCACCGTGATCTGCACACCTCTAGGGCAGGATGGGATGTCAGGACCCATGTTGGTTCTGGGGTTTCTTTTTGTTCCATTTCTTTACCTCTGCATCCTAAATGTGCCCTCACAGAGCAATCTGCCTTTGTTATAACTAGGTTTTCCTGAACTCCACGCCCTGCCAAAGCTTGAGGGGACTTCACCCAGAGCTCAATGGGTGTTTTCCTTCTGAGGCAGCTGGAAGTCTGTCTTTCATGATTCTTCCATCTCCTCTCCCAAGGGATTTTCTCCCTCTCAAGTTCAAGGTGGAGAGGACATTCCCTGCTAAATCAGTCCTGGCGCACAGCGCACAATGGCGTGCAGAGCCAACCACAGGTAACAAATTGTGTTGCAATAAATGAAGGGTTTGGAGCCAGACAAAATGTGTGACATTCGAAGTTCTCAGCTCTCCTCCCTCAGAAAGGCAATCTGTGACTTCTGGACCCTCCTTAATGACCCAGAGCCAGATGGAAAATAATATTAATAATAATAAAAGAAACAAAGAAGGGGCTGGCGCATTTTTTAAATAAAGAAATTTCCCTCATCTTGCGGTTAATTTAAAAGGTTTATTTCTTGAAATGAATCCTCTTCATCAAATCTCCGATCCTTGAAAATCAGTACAACCTGCCTCTGTGGATAATGAATTGATTTGTAATGTAAATTATATAAAACACCCTCCCCACCAGCATTTGTGTGTGAGTGTGTTTAATCTAAAGCGTTTAAGTCTGAAAATGAGCTTCTCCATCAAAAGTCTCGATTCCATTTACATTTCTTGCATACGAGTCAATTTGTGCCTGACCCAGTCTATAAATCACTGCCAAGGAGTGCTGTGTCTGTACCTCTCCTCTTCCCCCACCCCCCTCCCCTCATCCTCCCATCCTTCCACATGCTATGTGCAAAAAGGCATCTTTGGATACCACCTATAAACAGCTCCCAGTTCTCCGGCCAAGTGTTGGCCAGTGGAGGAGGTGCGTGGCACGGGCAGTTATTGGGCAGGCAAAGGAAGGTAAGACCTGCTCAGCTTCTGCCAGCTGCTCGGGAAGGATCTCCCAAGGAAAGGTGCCCTCTCTCGGTGGCTCCTTTCCAACACGTGATTGCTTGACTGCTAAAGGAGCCCATGGCTTAATGGTGTTAAAGGCTGAGGTCTTCTACTGGTGTACATCAACACGGTCCTGTAAAATCCATGGAGTGCGAATGATTTACAACACCAGAGGCATTAGCCCTGTCTTTCTCTCCCCAGTTCTCTGATCATGCCAACTTTTATCCTTTATCTCATCCCATTGGTGGTGAGACAATTTGGGTCATACCTCCTTAGCTTGCCTCCTGGGTGCTGAAACCAGTGGGAGGTGCCTCTAGGGATTAGGGGCTCCCCTTGCTGGTCGGACCTCCACACGACAAGTGCCTGAGGCCCTTTGGGGGAAGTGAAAATGGTATCTTCACCCAGAAAGTCTGTTGACCCATCTGGGTACTGGCATTAGAATGGCCTTAGTAACGATGCACCTGAGGACCAGCAGGCCAGGAGGCTAATCATTGACTCTGGTCTCCTCTGTGAAACATCAGCAGTGCCTGTGAAACATGCAGCTTTTCACAGAGTGGTATTTTATAGGTAAACACAGAATGTGAAAGGGATCATCAGCCCATCATTGGCACTGGCAGGGAATTTTGTGACACTTTTTTTCTCTGCTCTATTTTTCCTTCAGAAAAGGCACAATTTAAACTAATTCCTAATGTCAGGGAAAAATGGAATCAAATTTTGGACCATTTCATCTGTCCAAAACTGAGAATTTCCAATATATTGGTGGTGAAACAACTTACTGCTCTATTTGAGGTATGGATGCAATAACAAAAAATTAACGGTTACATCAGCCAGAAAAAGAACAGGACAAATGCTAGAAGAGCTGTTGGCAATACATCCAGTTTTCCCCATATATTTATGCATGAAAATTTACAAAACCAAATTAACCAGTCCTTCTTGGATTCTCTTGCTCTCTTGTTTCCCATAGTAGAAAGATGCCTGAAAGTATTAAGAAATCAGAACACAGAATGTGTCCAGGTCTCCAAAAGAGCATGAGATGAAGAACAGGACCATGGTCACCTACCCTACCCAAAGCCAGTTCGTGTCTTCCCTCTGCAAACCTTGACTTGCCCTAACACTGCTCTCTCCGAGCATCCCATCAGAAGCGAGCTCCATCCGTTGCTGTCTGGCTGGTCCGTCGCTCGCCAAAATGGGAAAGACTGATGTCCAGCCAAGAGAGGTGAGAATTCAGCTTGAGTCAGGAAGTCAATCTGAGGTTTAAGACTTCTCAAAAGACTTATATTGGTTCATAGACTTACTACCAGCGAGATGTTTCCTCTCTGTGCCTTGCTTGTTTACCTTTGAAATAGAGTTAAATGCTTCCTTTCTCGCAGCTTTTCTTAGTTTAAATATAAGGTCTGTAGAGCATGGGTGTGTGTTACTGTACGAACATACAGCCCTGAGCACAATGGGGGTTCTGGTCTTGGAGCAGTCCTTATGAGCTGCTGTAATACAAATAGTAGGAAGAATTTTTCCTCAAGATTATCCCAGGGGATTGAGGTCAGACCTTCAGTGAAGGAAGACACAAACCTATTACCAGTTTCTGTGGGGACTAATACAATTTGCACTTCGTTAGAGGAATTCAAAGCGATTTGTACACATTAATTACTCCTTGCAGCATCCCAGCTGGATAAATATCACTACCTTCATTTTACAGAAAGGGTAACTAAGACGTAGAGAAGTTCATTTGTTTGACTACAACTGTACAGCATGCCAATGACAGAAGCCAGGAATAAAACATAAGAGGACTGATTGCCGGTCCCTGCCCACTCCAAACCTGTGGGTCCCAAATATTTTTTGCCCAGAGGAATGTCACAAGCAAAGGAAGTGGCTGCACCTCCTAGCTGGGCTAGGTACCACTGTGACGGGGTTTGGGTACGGGGGCTGGTGCCTGCGGTACAGCCTGGGAAGCAGCGCTCAAACCCTAGCCCGCACAGCCTCGCAAAGACAGGAGGAGGAAATGAAAGTGCAATTAGCTGGAAACAAATGAATTCGTGTTGCATATATTTCCCAAGCTGATGGGTTGGTGAATGAACCACTCGTCATTTCATGGAGCAGCATCTTTAAAGATCTGTAGAACAACTTGGAAAAAACACAGCTTTTCTGTTTCAACATTTTTTGCAATATTTCTGAATGTTGTCTGCCTTAGTTTCAAGCATAGGTGATGCTATATTCCATTTTTTTCATGAAAAGGAAATTCTGAAGAAGCTTTGTAGTTGTTTAAACTTCTCACCTTGAATTTTTCAATGCCTCATGAGCGTTACATTGACGGTGCCAGCATATGGCCTACAGAAATAAAATATTTTGTACCTTAAATACCAAACCCTCTTTATTCCTATTTTCCTATTTTTCTTGTACTAGGCCAGTGAAAAACAGCTGATGCTCCCCTCTCCAGCAGAAATGTTTAACTGAAGTCAGAGATGCAAAATGAAACAGAGACCACAAAGCAGAAGCAAAAATAGGAAATGAGAAAAAAAAAGTTTGGTTTGAATTTGATCAATAATTTCTTCTTATGGTTGTTGGGGGGGGGGAGTACCTTTAAAACAAAAATCCTTTTTTTCTACAAGAGCAGAACATGTGCCCGGAAATTTTCCAGCCATCTATAATCTGTTGCATTTCTCCTATGAGTTGAACAGAGGAACGCAATATTTCTTTGCTACAGCAGAAAGGCTCGCAAGACGGGACCAGAGCGATGAAGCTCCTGTGTGAGCTTCCCAGAGGTGGCCAAATGGATTCTCCAGATAAGACAGAACTGAGAGTACTGCGATAACAATAATAAGCTCCCTATTTAATTCTTCTTCGTTGCATTTGAGCTGGTGTCCTGTAGGATGGTATTTTTCAACCTGTGGTCTGCAGATTCCTGGGAGAACACGGACTCATTGTAAGGAGGGTGGGAAAAGCAATGTCACCAATGCTCTCCAGGGGTTGGGGCTTGGGTATTTTCTAGAGGGTGCTGAGCCTTCATGAGAGATTTTTCTAGGCATCCACAAATTAAAGCAAGTTGAAAGTCACTATGGCAGGATAATGTTATATTGATTGCTTTGTTTTTGCAGGGGATAGATTTTGTTTAATCTTCCCCTTCCTTACATTGCTTGACACCATTAGTTTTATCTTCACTGACATCAAATATAAAAAATCACTAGAGAAGAGACTTTCTAATGTGTTTTGCAGTACTTTCTGGTGGGTGATAACACAGGAAGCATTTTCTGGGGCACAGTATTCTTTGAAACAAGTTTTGCTTAAAAAAGAAATTGGGTAGCACAGAAAAGCATGGGCTTGAAAGGGACGAGATCTTGTTCAGTGCCTGGTTTAGAAGAAATTGGGATCCAAAACAGATTGAAAACCTAGAAACTATGGGGCCTGCCAAGAGCTGGACAGAGGGAGAGAGAGAGCCCCTCCTTGGTTGGAGAGCCCATCGATCTACCTGTACCAGTATGATGGGGCAAATGCTGTGGTGAGGTGGGTGTTACAGGGGAAACCTTCATTTGATGATGTTTTTGGTCTGCGGTGGAGTATGGTAGGAAGCAGCACCTCAGCCCCGCCAGGATTAGGCATGCAATGGAGGACTGTAGGATGGGGTGACTGGGAAGGGGCAGGCTTCCCTGGGCAACTGCCCCACCCAGTCCTGCGCTGCCCGCCACCTTGTACGCCCGACCTGCCAAATCGGGTTGTCCCCAGGCATGGTTCAGCCCCGGCGGGGAGCTGGGAGGGAGGTCAGGGAGGGGGACAGAGGGACGCAGCTTCCGCTCAACAAACACAAACTTGTTTCTCCTCCTCCTCCGTCCTTCACAAATTCCTGGTGCCCATCACCCTGCTGGCCACTCCGAGGGTTTTAATAAAAAGGGAAACCAACATTTGACGTGAGCACAGTAGGGAGAGGAGAGGCAGCGTGGAGGGAGGGGGCCAGACAATGTACCCATATGGAGAACAGAAGGATGCCGGGGCGGCCACATTCAGAGCCCGTCCCTCTGTTTTCCCTGCACCCCACGGCCCCTGCTCCGCCGACAGGCTCTTAACATAACAAGTGAGCCGAGGGGGCAGCCAGCCCCATGCTCTGCACCCCCGAATTCCTCTGCCCCAGCCCCTGTCTCCCAGCTACTGATCCCAGGCAGCGCAGGGCCCTTCCCCGTGTCCTCCCCGGCAGCACTATTGTCTCCCAGCCGCCACGGTGGGAAAGGATGCCACTGGGTCCTTTCCTGATAAAGACCAGTAAAGGCTGGAGGGGGAAAAATACGTGTAAATATACATACAAACATATATGTATGTATATATGTATACACAATAAATAAAGCAAGCCAGCCAAGCCCTTCAGGCAATTTTAGCTCCGTCTATTGTTCAGGAGGAGGGCTCTCCTCCCTCCCCTCCCATCTCCTAATGAAATCCCCCAAGCCCTCCTCATTTCTCCCCCCCGCCACCAAAGGGTACTCACATGGGCATGCTCTCGGGGACTTTGTCTCCTGTGGTTGGAGCAGCATAGGCTGTCAGGATGGGGAAATCTTTTCTTTTCCAAGGTTGTTGGCGACAGATGCTTAGTCATAAACCCTTCCAGAGCCTCCTCAAAGCCCTCATCACCGCCTCCATGTGCTGGCCATTTGATTCAGAACATCCCTTCACCCTATTTCACCCAGACCTACCCCTGCCTTCTCCTCGCTCACCCCTGCAGCCACCCACACATGCACCAAACCTGGCTATGGCTGGAGGGAGGAAGATGCAGAATTGATGGCTTCTCTCATGAAATCACCCAGAATATCCTCTCAGAGCCCCAGGTCCTGGCCATGAGGCCATCTGCCTGCCTGTACAGACACCCCTCTGCCTCTTGGTGCTACCCAAGACACACTTGGCAGGGATGGAGCAACCCACCTCTCCCTCTCCCCATGAGCATAGGGTGCCCCTAGGACTCCATTTCTGACTCCTCTACTGGCTTGCAATTGACCTTGGGCAGTTTTAGACCTTCCCCTGGGATGCTCATGACACTATGGAGGTAGGCCAGAAAGCAGAAGCACCTGGCAAATGACTAGACCATGGTCCTTTGCACAACATCATCCCTGGCCGCTGCCCATGCACCTCTGCCACTAGGCTGAGCCTCACACCTGGTCCCCATGTGCCTTCCCTGAGCAGCTCTGAACCCACAGCCCAAGTCTTTCCTGGGTCCTCCACAAAACAGAAGAACGGGCTGGGGAAGGAACGTGGAGCTGTGCAGCTCTGAAGGTCACCAGCCCTGGGCACTCCCTCCCCTACCGCAGCAAGCGCAGGTGAGGGGCTCAGCCATGCTCGCGGGAAGGGGCTCGGTTCTGCTTGCCCTCCGTCCCCTGCAGAAAAACCAATTTCTTTACACAGAGAAGACGAGCTCCCCTCCCCCGGTGCCTGTCTCTTTTTGCCTCCCGTTGCACATGAAAATGCTGACGGATTTCCCTGATCACTAGCCATGCTGGCTAGTGGCTAAAGCAGTTCATTTCAAACCCTGCGCAGGTATTTCTTACCATATATTATAGTGAATAATGTATCCCCAGCCATGCAGCACCAGGCTTATAAGGCTATCTCAGTATTCTGGTGACAGCTTTAAACCACTCGACCATTGACCATTCAGGTCTCATGGTTTATAGAGTCACCAGCACACCTTGACAGGGTTATAGCCTACTTATTGGTATAAAGCATGGTTAGGGATACATTATTATAGCACGTTGCTTCTGAAACAGGGCCATGGGCCACCAGTGGCCTAGAGAGCCCTTGCTGGTGATCTGCAAAGGACTGTGTGATGTGGACAGCCTGATTAACATCTACCTGCTAAACTGCAATGAGCAATTGTTGGAGTGACCTGAGGGACAGCATTCACTCTCAAGATCCTGGAGAGCAGGAAGCACAGGCAGCTCCGGCAAGAGGGGGGCTACAAAGAGCTGCTTTCTATGAAAGTGGGCACCCAACTGTGCCTGAAGACCTCTCTCTAACACTGGTGATCCAAAGTGTTGGAGTCCCCATGGTCTTTTTACTCTCCAGAAGTCACCATGCAGGTTGCAATGAGGCTGAGAAACGCTTTAAAGAGTGCTGCTTCGACACTACGTGGTTTACGTCCACCTTTTCTGGGCTGCTTCATTCAGGTCAGATGTAACCTGACCATCTTGCTTCTGCGCAAATGGCAATTTGGTTTGGCTCATGCTGACCACCCATTAACAATTACTGGAGTTAAGGTAGTTAATCACTACAGCTAAGGTTGAAATCTGGCTTTTCTTCTGATTTCAGATCCCAGCTCTGCAAGCTTTTCCTATCTCCCACAGAAAGGTTTCTTCCTTGTTTCTATTGTTCCAGCCTTGCTCTCAGTTTTATTATAAAGTTTCAGAGGATTGTTTGAATTACCTTTGAATATAACATGTGCTTGTTCTGGTTGTTATTGCAGAGCCAGGACAATTTAACAAACAACTCAGGTTAAAAATGTTGACCTCAGGTTGCTTCCTGATCTCACTTGATTTGTTAAATATTGAGCCAAATTTGGAGAAAAATTACCTTGGTACTTTGAAAGCCCTCAAAACTGGAACTCAGCAATAATGCATCTGTGCTTTAAAATTTCTCTCCCTGCATTCCCTCTTTAAGTGCTATTAAAGGAAATATTTGTTAAGGATATTTCAGCTATAGGACTGGTTAAATGGATCCATTATGGAATTACTACATGCCAATGTTCAGGATGCCTCTGAAACAAATGGACTCATTTTCTCAAATGTTATGTTTAAGTCTCAGTGAGCTCTCGACCACAGCCCCGTTTGACATATGCCTCTTAGTTTTCTCTGCAGCCTTGATCCTGCAGAGATTTATGCTCGTGATTAACTTTAAGCATGTAAATAGTCCCTCTGAGTTCAACGGGATGGTTACAGTTAACAGTGTGAGCATCCTCTGATGAAGCTGAGGCCGGCCTCAGCCATGCTCCTGCGGATGCTGCTGCCAGATGTGCACAGTTTGGGATCCGCCAGCTGCACAGGCCTGACCTGGGTCAGGCATCCTTGCAGCATCACATCTTACCAAGTTAGCCAGAGCATGCACTGCACAGCTTTTGTGCCAGCTTCAATTTTATTCCAGCTTTCTGCAAGCTACGGTGGGATGACAGGCGATATTTTAAGGTATAAAGCCAGAGTCACAGACAAATAATACCAAATGCACATTGAGTCTGCCAGGAGAATTTAACTTGTCAGCAGTCCCTGCAAGGATCTGAATTAGCAGATCAGCTTCACATCAGATCAGCATTTGTGTCATGTGGCCACAGTCTTTCTGACCCACTGCTTGGAGCCCTAAAGCCTGACTTTCTTGCCTGTTGAATCCAGGCTTCAGTAGGTTTAAGACAGCGGGGTGATTGCTTACCTTTGCACAGTAAGTTCTGCTACTGTGAGGCTTTAGTGGCTTTTTAGAAAAGGGGAATAAAATCCTACAATGTGTAGATGTGAGGCTATTAGCCTTCCCATACTCTTTTTCACTGAAGAGGGGGAAGGTGTGAGATATTGAAGGCAAAGTCAAATAAGCAGAAAAACTTTTGTGGATACAAATTTTTACTGTCTTTTCATAGCCTGTACAACCTGGTATGCATGGAGGGGGCAGGTAGTAGGAGAGATATTGCTGCCAGTACATTGAACAGTACAAAAACCTCTTCAAACCTCACCCTCAGCAGCCAGGCAGTACATGCATGACACTGCAGGGGGTGAGATGGCACTGATGATACAGATGTACTGAGACTTCTTTGGGACAACTTGGTTGCTTTGCATTCAGCTTCTCAGCTCAGGTTTCCACTTCAAGAGCAATAAATCCCTGAGCCCACAATCACATGTCTCCTTCCCTTAACACAAATCTCTTTGCCAGGTCCTGATCCCGTGACGCTGGGCCAAGCCACACCAGTACTGAACCAGGAGTGCGAGGGGAGGAACCAGACCCACCTCAGTAAAAGGACAGACAGATCACAGTGCAGATGGAACATCTGAGGGATACACAACTAATTACATGCACAAGTGTGGGGTATTTATTACTGTAAAATGCTCACAAAATTCATAGGCACCTAAGACTTACGATGGCATTATCCACCGCTGCTGGAGAATTAATGGGCAGCCTTTTCCCTGCGCTAAAGCAGACAACAGAGGGGGGTACTCTGTCATCCAGGGGTGAGAGCGGGGAATGAATGCATATACAGTACTCCCCTCTAATGCTAATGGACCCTAGCACTGAGATTAGATTTACACCCTCCCTTGAAACATACACCAGGGGAAGGCAGCTCCCCCAGGCTGCCTTCCGAACGGCGTGGTGCTGCAGACGCTGCTCTCTGCTCACCCTGCCTTGTCCCCACTGGCCTCCACACCAGCCAGCACAGGCTGCCCTGCTCCCCACCTCCACCATGCCCAGCTTCACAGAGAAGGACCGCTCGCATTTTACTCTTCCCCATGGCAGTGGTGAGTAGAGCAGCACTTGTCCCCCTGCACGCTCCCATCCTAGCCCCCAGCATTAGAGGGTCACTCCTTTGTGTGTACCACCACTTTACCATGAATACTGGGCAGTGGCCAGCATTTCGGTCCTCAGCACCAAGAGAGCACCACACGACACTACAAAGGGTTAAACAGTCCTTTTGCAATATCTCTGCTCCCCAAAGAAACAAAAGCATGGAGAAATTATCCTTCCCCCTTCCCTTCCATCATCTTTGCTTTGGGACGGGAATGGGATTTTGACCTGAGGAATAATAAACCTAACAATGGGGATTGTGTGACTATTGATCTTCCACTTGCAGAACAGGCAGGCCCAAGATACTCAGGAAGAGAAGGACAAACCATCAGGAAAGTTCTCATGGATAGATTTTTCCATCCGTGGCTCCACGTTTGACCCAAGCCCCTTGAGCAGAGCCAGAGCTAGTCCCCAGCCCTAGCCCTGGAAGGAGCTGGGGCGCAGGAGGCACATCCCTGGGGACTGGGTGGGAGCACGGTGGTGCCCACACACCTCTTCCTAACACAGCCAGAAGCACAGGCCCCACACTGAACTGGAGAGGAAGGGCTCCCACCGCGAGTTTGAGCAGCCCCGCTTTCACGAGCAGCCTTCCTTCATCCCTGGCGGTGGACCCGCTCCTGGGCAGCGTCACTACGCAGCGGGAGGGACCACGGGCCTGCTAAAGAACTCCCTGCAAATAATTCACACCAACTTGTTTAAAGGAGCAAATGGGTTTAATTATTAGTTACAATCTTGTCAATAATTATCACCCCATCTGTGGGTAATAAATGGCAGCTTCTCACAGACTGCATCATTAGAGTTTAAGGACACCAATGGGGTACATTAAAATGCTGAGGAAAGCATTGATCTGGTGTAAAAATGCTCTTTACAAATTACAGGCACGGGTCAAGCCCACCAGTGAGTCCCCCCTCTTCCCATCTGATGCCAGCCTGCCCTCTCCTCTCCTCCCACCATGAATCCCCCCAGTACCCCCAGCCCATGGCTGCCAGAAAGACAAAGACCCCGGTCTGCAGATTGCAGGGGATCTAGACCTTACGCAGGACTCTGAGCTTTATAGAGCGAAGGCTGTGCGGTAATGAAGGGCTGGCGTAAAGCACCACAGCTCCGTCCTGGTCAGCTCTGCTGTTTTATTCCCACAAAGGAGCTGGCCCGGGCATCTTCACAGTGGTTTTTATCCAATGGGCAAGACAAGCAGGAACATGGAGGCAATGTTTCCTGAAACGCAGCTACTTCTGTGGTGGAAAAGCATCAGTCATCACACAGCAGGACTTCTCGGAGGAGAAATGATAACTCCTTTTTCTTTTCTATTTCGACTGCAGGCTGGAATATAGGCCGGCAGAATGTAATTATCCAGGCTGGAATTTGGCCAAGATGCTGGGGCTAACAGCCCTACTGTTTCAAAATATGCCACAATACCCTAAATGATCACATCTTGCAGGATTTGATTTTGCATTTCATCCAAAACAATGCTGGGAAGTCGATGGGTAGGATAAGCATAAACTAGTCCCACTTACGCCCATACCTGCTGAAAGTTCAGCCCAGAACGGCTCCTGAAAATTGTTTTGACTTTCTGTGCAAAACATTGGAAGAAGTTAGTGGGTTTTGTTCCCTTTGCAAATTCTCTGCAAGCAGTTTCCATTTTTTTCAGTGAAAAATACGTCAACTTTCAGGAAACTTGAATAAAGCAAGATATTTCCATTTGAAAAAAAAAGGGGGAAAGGCATTTCTTTCCTCTACAACAATATTTTAGATGGACTTTCTTTTTTTAGCTTTTTTTTTTTTTGATTCAGCCTGTTAGGACAGACAGAGGATTAAGATAGCTAATGGACAGTCTGTATTGGCAAACAAAACTAACACCTAAATGACTCTTTGCATGTACAAGTGGTAAACTCTCCATTAAAAAGAGAGCTACGTTGACAGAGGCAGGCTGGACTACAACTGAGCCAGAGTGTAAATAAAGCTCTGCCAGGGCCCATACACAGCCCTGTCAGACACCATGCCTCCCAGGCTTGCAACCTATCCCCCCGTCATTAAATAGCTCCAAATGCTCCCTGTTGTTTTGAATGCTACGCAAATATTGGCAGAAGGACGTACGCTCTCTTTTAGAGATATCTCAGATACAGCAACACCAACCAAACTTTTTGGAAAGCAGCATAAGGACTTGCAGTCTCTCTTTTTACTTCAGTGAATAAAGTTTATCTGCAGAATAAATTGTGCTTTTAGCTGACTCAGGCTGTTTGCTAGCTCTTGCTGAATGTGGCCAGTCATCCCCCACAAGGGAAAAATAGAAAAGGAAAAGGTAATTTTGAAAAGTCAAAATATTCCATTTTCTATTTTGGAAAAAGAATCATTATAATTTGTTCTTCATGTTGAAATGTCTTCCCTTTGTGAAACATAACTGCTTTTCTAAAAAGGACAGTGGCCATCTGTAAACAACACAACTCATTCAGACTGGAAAAATTACAGTGGCCTTCTGTTTTACTGAAATATCTAGAAAAAATTCCACCTTAGGTTAACCAGGGGAAATGAAACCTCTCTTAATTTTCAGCTGGACAAATGAACGAAAATGAATGAAAGGGACATTCAGAAGCAATTTCAGATGCTACGGCTGCTGGGAGCCCGAGAGGAGAACGTGGAGCATCCGATCGGCTCTGCAGCATCACCAGCGCACGCATCCTACAGCGGCCTCGGCGTCCCTGCTCTCTGCACGACATTTGTTGAAAATCTCAAACTGTTGCTTAACTCACGCATGAACCACACTTAGATGAACTGCCCCAATGCTGCCATTGCCCGGCTCACATCTAGTTTCCATCACATCCCTCTCTGGTGCTGAGGGGAATGTAAAGAAGGAAAATAAACAAATGCAGGAAACTCCACGTTCAGTTCTTTATTTGCAGCTATTTGCACTCTACTCCTAAATTTCACAGTAATTCCTCTGATTTTCTGAAAATGTAAGTGAATCCTAAAAAGCAGTGTGACTTTTAGAAAGGATATCTTTCTGGCAGCCTGCACCAGAAACAAATTATTCCCATGTTGTAATGCATAGTGCACAGTAAGGTCTGCATGAGAACTGGAGCTGGCCACTGCACAAACACAATTCCACCAGCGAAGCTTCCACCTCATTCATAGTACCTGTTCTTCAATTTTGCTCCTGTTTAAAAAAAATGCCATGTCACTTAATTGACCGATTCCATGCCACAAGCAGTTTGCAAACACACTTGTTTGAAGAAGGTACGCCCTGGCTGATTTGGAAAATCCCTAAACAATGCATTCAAAATAAATCAGAACTGATTCATGACCAGTTGAGTAAATACAGGGAATGGAGGGCCTGGCTCAGGTACACCAACATCGACGATAATATGCTGAGTTCACTCCAACTAATTTTGTACCTTCTTCCATTTCACTTTCTGCAAAATTCCCAGCAGATCACTTTACAGTGAGGGATGCGTTGCAAACCAGCGTGTAATGAATGGACGGAGGAGAAAAATCACAAAAGCACATTTGAAAAATGCCCTGCGTAAATATTTGCATTGGAAACTGGACCTCAAGATTCACTGCATGCAGTCAGGGGTCAGAAACATTACGGGTCCACTCAAAACAAAGGCAACTTGAAACTGGGAAGCAGGGCTGTGAGCAAGCTGGTCGGAATCAGTGTAACCTCACCAGCATCAGGGAGCTGTGACTTTTATTGCAGCTGAAGATCCTAACCCTGCATTTGTGTGTGTACGTGCATGTGTGTTCACATATTTAATGCAAACACACACAAGCATGCGCGCACTCACACGTTCTTAAAATGTATGTGCATATATTCCCATATTCACAATGAACTGTTTATGAGCAAGCTATCAAGAAAGTGTTTTCACTGAAATTATTCAGTGAATGGCTTCAAACAATGAATACATTGCAGGAAATGGCGATTGGCTCCAGAGCAATCCGCAAGCAGAAAAGAAGGCAAAAGCAGTTGAATAAATGGGTGGCTATGAATTACTCATTTAGCTGCATTATCTTCTTGTGGTCCCAATTCGGCAAATGCCTAAACACCCACTTCCCATTAAGGGCATGAATAGTCCCATTGATTCAATAGGGTTATTTTCTCTGCCTTCCATGGGGCAACTCAAATACTTAAATTTAAGCAAGTGCTTAAAGTGCTTTGCTGAATCAGGAGGTATGTCCACACTGTATATACCTGTGTTATATAGAAGGTCAGATGAGCTGATCAAAGAGTCCTTTATGGTCTTAAGATCTATAAATCTATGAATAAAACCAGCCTTTGCTGGAATTGCTTCTCCATAACCTTCCTGAGCACTGAAATTCATCCACACCCCAAAAATATTAATAAAACACTCTGTACTTAACTCTTTTCATATTATACTAAGTACGCCACTAAATAAACCTCTTAATATTCCAGTATATTTTGCAATGAACATTTTCTCGGTACGCTAGAGCGATTCCTCCTTTTGTGCCATCCAGAACACAATCCCCATGAAATACTGCAGTAAACATTTCTCTGAGTACTACAGCAAACACTACCAGCATTAGCAGATTAACCATTCCACTGAGCGCCATATTAAGCACACGTTTAAATACTGAGAAAAGACGTATAGCCTCCTCTTCCCACTGCGCCTCGTTACCCTGCCGAGATCCATATTTTTCTGCACGGAGTCGACCAGCCCTGCGCGTACCTGCTCCGTTCCCTCCCCTCCCGACGCCTCTCCCTCTCTTTTTCTCCTTCTTGTTTTGTTCATCCTGGAGCTGTTCTTCTGGCTTGGAAAATCTGTCAGGGGGCAGAAAGGAGGGGATAAAGGGAGGGCAGAGGATTTGGCACATCGTTCAACCACAAAATCAACAACAAATCTATACTGTGTGCATGCCTCTGCCTCTCTGTCTCTCTCAGCATTGCTGAAGTCTGTTGATGGAGAAACACAGGTTACCTGTGGGTCCCCCCTCCCTGGACCAAAAGAAATAAGTGGTGCTCTGAAGTAGCACATCTTGACTGGTGTAATTTGGAGTTATAAAGCATTGTTTGGGTTTTACAGGTGTACTTTAATGTCAGTGAAATTACCAGGCTCAAAGCCTTCAATGGATTCATCTTTAGCAAGTGTTTAAGAGCCATTGACTCGTCTCTTGTTGCTGACAAACCATCTAGATTCAACCCATGGTTCTGTTCAGCTTTTCTCCTTTCCCTCCTCTCTCTCTTTTTCTCTCTCTTTTTTCCTCTTTTTTTTTTTTACTAGCAATTTGATGTTTGATCATTTGAGGCAATGAGGCGGAGGGTAATTTACGTTATCAGGGAGGTATGAGGGGTGCTGGGAACCCAGACGCAAGGCCCATTCGCCTGCTAAAGCGCCATCGTAATGTAATGAGACTCCAGTCAAGTGCAGCTAGTAATGGAGAGGAACATTTCCCATTCATCTGCCTACCTGAGACTCCACCGAATACGACAATAACTTTTGCATGGGAGGAGCAGGGGGGGACACGGCGAAGGGGGGCTGGAGTCCCCACGGCATGACTCCCTCTGTCTCAGGGAGAAGCACCACAGCCTCATCCTTTAGACCACTGAGGGAAGCAAATTAACACAACTCAGGAAGCCACAAACCAGGTTGTTGGAAGTGCTTAACCCTTCCCATGTCCTTTCCAGCGGGCACCTGGTCAGCACAGACCCCCGGCCTTCCCCACCCATCTGTGACCAGGTCTCCTCCATGGTCCTTCGGCTGCTGCATCCCCCAGGGGAGAGCCGGACCCTCACACAGAGGGAGCTTGGAGAGGATGGGCACACCAGAGCAAGCCACCGGGAAGGTGCCTGCACATCAACTAGCGGAAGTTGAAAAAAGGACGAAAACAATTTCCCAGAAGTGCTCCAAGGCCGTTTCCCTCCAAAGGGGTTTCCGCAAAAAGCCCTTTTCCCTGATCACTGGTGGACCACTTCCCTGATCACTTGCCTGCAAGCATGGCTTCCTATTACAAAACCAGAGTTTTGAGAAACCCCTCCCATTTGTTTTCAAGCGTGGCAAAGAGGACATTGGGATTGCATCAACCATTTCTTTTAACGCCACTTTTTAATAGCAGTCAACAGACAAACAAAAACCCAATCCTGCCCCACACTTCTAGCACCCTGGATGTCAACCCCCAGGGCGGGGATTTCGTTCCCCATGGCCATGTCAGAGCAGCCCCCTCCTGCCATACGCTCTGGAGGAGCAGACACTAACTCCGCTCTGCAGCGTCCCGGGGGTGGCTGTTCCCACAACAGGGATAAGCATGTTTACATCACCCTGACTGGCAGGGAAACCGAGGCACAGAACAGTGCCCCGTGCCATGCCGTGACGAATAAAATCCAAGGGCTCATTCGTTTTTCAAAGAATGAGTTCCCAAGGATGCTGGGAGTCATTTCTGTCCCCCCCGCCACCTCAAACTCCACTCCTCAGCCTCGGCCCTTGCCTGTAAAGCCCTCCCTGGCTGCAGATTCCCTTTCCGCTCTGTCTGTGTAGCGCAGCGACAGGGCCTCCCAGCAGCACTGCAATAACAACAGCAGCAATACCGACCACCAGCAATAACAATGATACACATATTCAAGTTCTCGCAGGCAACCCTGCTACTCTGCACACTTTGTTTGCAAGCTGAGGGTAATTATAGCTCGAGGGAACCTCCTGGATGCAAACAGATCTTCCGGTACGAAGACCTCGATGTATGTCAAGGGGTGTAGGTGGCAGGGGCGAGATACAGGGGCAGGAGAGATTAATTTCCTTCGTCAGCCTGTCCTAAGCTCGCTGTTTGTTCCCAGAACTCAGCCTGAGAAAGGGAGAGAGAGGAAAGGCGAGGGGGGAGAAAGAGGGAGAGACCTCAGCTCCCCCTCCCAGCCCTCACCAAATTCCTGCTACATGGACCCTTCCAATTATATCCACGTTTGAAAGGCTGCTGTCAGGATGAAAGGCACAGAGCAGTAATGAACTGACGATTAATTTGCAGTTGGCTCACCCAGCGCGCGAGCGTCTCTCAGGCTCACTGCATGCGGGTGCTAAATATGACGATGTCAGCAATTGTCAGCCAGAGCCAGGGTTACCCTTAATAAGAGTCTCTCTCTCTGCTGCCTGATTGCCTGCTGCCGGCTTTCAGGGGCTCCGGCTCGGCTCCCCATCTTCCGAATGGCGAGGGGAGCCTTGGACCAGCCTGGCGGCTGCCAAAGTAGCAAGAGGAAGGGAAAAGGAATGACCCTCGCCCCTGGCAAAGCGGCAGGAGCAGCTGCCAGCGCTAACTGCCTCTGCCCATGCCAACTTTGACCTGGGAGAGTTATGGCTTATGCTGGCACAAAAATACCTCAGGATGTCAGCGGGCACGTGAGCACCAGCCATGCCTGGGCTGGGATCATTTGCACCTCCAAAACTAGCGGCAAATATCACAGCCCCTTAATTCAAGCTTAAAACAAATCTCTCACTCTCCACATTCTAAGTCAGCATCACCACGTCAGAGGGGGCATGATGGCCGAGGACTGTGACTGACCCTGAGTTTCAAGCCAGAGCTGTTGCAGAGAAACACCCTTCCCGGTACCGTGCAAAACCAGGTTGCCAGCAGCTGGTTTTCAGGTAATGCATTAAGGGTCGACACAACCTGACAGGGTCTGGGCGTATTTCCTCTCCTCCTCAAACACTCCTGCCAGTCCTGGCAGGGAGGCAAGAAGCACGCACTTGGGGACCACTGTGTCGAGCACTCTGCGAGAGCACATGGAGGGATCGGCCGTGTTCCAAAGAGTTTCCAGGCTAACCAGCCAAGATGCGCCTGGGCGCAGGAGGGACGCAGCAGAAAGTGCTGGATTGACAGGGCTGGGAATACAACCTGCATTTTCTGCATTAAGGGGCCTGTCATCAGGCCACGGGGGAACGCTGCTTTGCAGAGGGAAGCACAACACCTGCTCAAAAGACACAAATATTCAAAGTAAAGGGCAATCCCTTGGCATCGCACAAAGACACCTCCTGCGCGCTCCCAGGGAAGCCAGGGTGCGCACAACGGACCTACATATTCCATCCACCCTTCCGTGTCCATCCACCAAATCCAGACACATCATCTTCTTTCCTCATTCTCACAACAGGGATGGGACCCAGGCCTGAGCCATTAGCCATTACAAATGTGCTTAACCTTAAAAAGATATTTTCTTCAACTGTCTGAAGTTGGGCACCCGAAAGCACTGGGCACCTTTGAGAATCTGGGTTCAGGAGGGTCGTAATAAATTCCGCTGCGGAGCAAGCACTGGTGCCTGGAACGTAGCAAAGCAACATTCTTCGGTGGGTGTGGGGCAATGTGTAAGGCATTAGAGGTGTTCATATAGCAGCTTCCTTTTAGACTGCCCAAAGGCCTGTAAAATACATTCCACATCTCTCATTCACTAGATGATCATCTAGATTATTAGACCTGGCTTCACGTTATTATGTTGGGATCTGAAAGATGGCTGCACTGATTTCATCTTGGGCATGGACTTCTAAAGCTTCAGAGGGCTGATTAGCAGAATATGAAAAACAGCTGCAAATGGCTGAAAAGCCTCTACCTGGAATTATAAACCAATCACTGTACCCCTCCTGCTGCAAATATTGGCTATCATCAGTATATATCCCAGAACGTGCATAAAATCCCCAACACCTGCCATTGTAAGTGTGGGATACCTATGCAGCCCATGTGCTCTAATATCTTGCCATTTTTACCCTTTTTACTCTATATAAACGATGCTCCTCATCTTCACCTCTTTATGGAGACACGGACATCAACTGAGAGATATTTCTCCTTGGGACACTTTTTCTTAGGAAACTTCACATCTGAGCTGGCTGGAGCATCCTGTGAATTCATGGCATTTACAGAAGCTGGTGTTGCTCAAAGTCAGTGAAAAAAGCCCTAGAAAAAAATATTTCAGAAAACCGGGTACCTTTTCTTTTGAGACATTCTGAAAAACCCTTCTGGTCGTTGGTTCAGAATAACATTTAGTTCTAGTTTTGTTTGGATGCTATTAGACAATATTTACAGAGTTCAGTCACCAAAACAAGCATCTTTTTTCACCTTGAACAAGATATTTAATTTAATGGAAAGTGATGTTGTGAGGTTTCCCCCCACCAGCCTCTTGATTTGCAAAAAAAGTTTCAGCAGAACCAAAATCAGATTACGGCCAGGCATGTGTGTCTTTGAAACTGCCTGCAACTAGAAAGTCTGCTATTCACCCAGTTCTGGTACATGCATAACTTTATTTTATCGCTACAGTCCTGGGGTTCCCTCACAACTTACCAGCCAGTTTCCCTGCATGAGAGCACGTTCCCTGTCTGGAGAAATGTACAGAATAGAGAGAGGCAAAAAAATATTCACAGATGGGATCTGCTCAGAAGGCGAGTGCTCAGGATGGTCTGAGGTCCATCTTAGCAAAACTGACATATTATTACTGTCACAACCCCCGGGGTACCCTGGCAGTGTTTGATCCTAGGTCCTGTCATGCCAGGACAAAGGAGGGGACGATGGTGATGGGCCTGCATCACCACTGGCTCTGTCGGTACTTCACAGCGTCTTTCGTTCCTGGCTGCAGGTCTATATGTACCTTATAGGCCTTGCCATAATCACAGACGTGTGTTTTCCATGTAACCCCTGCCATCAGAACCCAGCATTCCAGGCACTGCTCCCAGCATCGCTCTCACTCCCTCCCAGCGCTTCCCTGGCAGTTGCATGGGGTGTCCTGCCAGCGGGCGACAGCCTGGGCTCGGCTCACACACCATTTTCAAAAACTTGCCTTAACGAGAGCTTTCTACAGAGATGCCTTCCAAGCCGCTTTTCCTGCCCACCGAGCACGCCTGGGCCTGGAAGAGCAGCTTTTTGGCTTTCCCCACTCCTTCCACCCTGGCCAGCTCCCCTCGGGAGCGGGCTCGGTGGCCGTGCTGTGCCTCAGCGCGGAGCGTGAGGTAGCAGAGTCACAGCGCCGACGCCACTTGGCAGGCGCTCCTGGTGACACTGCGCCCGCACGAAAGCCAAACGCAGCCCTCGGAGAGCCGAGGGCTCCTCCGCAAAGGGGACCTGAGCCCTTTAAGGAAGAGAGAGGAGCAGAAATCAATTGTCTGCTCGCCTTCCTCCCCGGGCCCCCTCTCCCCCTCCTCCATCACCACCACCACCACACACGCACCCTATTCACCCTGCTGGAAGGTGACATTTGCTATTAACCTTATATTGGGCCATTTTGTAAATCAATGTCACTTACATTTAATAACAAGTGTAATCAAAGGAATTATGCAAATTTAATTTGATGCTTCTTGAATTATGCAAATCTGCACCACATATAATGGCTTCTGACATGTGCCCAGTTGGAGAACGTTCCATTACCTCCTCTCTTATTACCCCTATTATTATTTTTATTTTTTTATCCTGTGGTGGGGGGGAGGGAGAAGGGAGGGAGCAGCGGTTAGGCTCGGAGGCAGGGGGGACAAGCGAGTGCAGGGGGAAGAGAAGGGGAAGAAGAGGGGTGGTGGAGGAAAGCGCTCCTTTGCCTGCATTTTGAGTAGAAAAGCCTCCTGAAGGCATTTCTGTTATTGTTATTGCAGAGCAAGGAGAGCGGGGGGGGCGGGGAATGGGGATGGGGGGAATCATTTCCCATGAATGGTTTTGCAGGCAATAATACTATAAGCCTCTGATTCTAAATTACTGCCCTTCCAGTCCTATCTCCAGCACGATATTACTCTCCTTGGCCTCTTCTTCCTGAATTACTAGGCGAGCTGGGGGAGGGTGAGGGAAGAGGGGAGCAGGACCCACAGAGTGGAAAATGCAGAATGAATGGGTGAAAAGGGTGTCCGGGTTTTTTGCTCCATGGCCACCCCAGGTACCCCCACATCCTTATTCCTCCCGCTAGGGCCCCAGGAGTGTAGCTGGTTCTTTTCCCCTTGGCTTTCCCACTGCTTACTTGTTTCCTTGCATGTGACCCCAAGATCGGGGTAAAACCACCACAAGATGGATGTGCCACAGTTTGCAATATCTTCTCAGAAACCTGGGGCATCTACAGCCAGTGACACCCCAAGTTCCTCCCTTTGCAAGGACTTCAATGTCTGCGGCACCAGAAGTCAGTTTGGACCAGCCTCTTTCGCCATTGCTTTTGCTTGTCAGAGACGGCAAGAGGATTTGACGATCACAGAGTGGATCTGAAAGACAGTGCGCGAGGCTGGACCACATTTTCCTCTGCTGGACCACTCTCAGCAACTGATGAGTGACTCTTGTCACGATAATTTATGCAGTGTGACCTCGGGCAAGACCAGTCCCACCTCTGCATCTTGGTGTCCTCACACTTGTGCAAAGCAGATAAAGAAATCGATCTGCCTTTTGGAAGGAGGAGAAGAAAGAGAAGACAACATGCATTTTTAAAAGTCTGTATGCTCTTCTACTGTGAATTGATACACATTATTGGGGCACAGTACCAATGTGGCTCCATCACTTCCATAAAACAAATTGTCACTAATATCAGAAGTCTCCCCACTCTAGATTTGAGAAGTGAAAGGCAGAGGAGGATTCCTACACTTCCCAGTCAATTTACACTTGCCATGTTTCCTTCCAAAATTCTTCCAGAAACATTGATTTTTTTCCTCTTTGCTCTAAATATTTCTGCTTTATTACATAGCCCTACAAGATTGCAGTTTTTTCTCTAATGGAAGATAATTTCCAGAAACATAGTCTGCATTTAGATTTTAAACATAATAAACCAGAAAATATGTCCAGATTAATTTGTTCCTACCTGTCAATAGTTCAAATTCTTTTTAAAGCTGAAGAAAAGTATTTTGGTTTAATGGATGGATTTTTCATCTGTTATCAAAAACATACTCTCATAGAAATTTTGGTGAGAGGAAGCTGTCCCTACTCTGCCCAAACTTAAAATCATTTGAAGTTCATTGTGGAAAATGCCATGTTTCAGCCAGTCATTAATAACATGGCTTCCACTGATGATGGGGTGAAATGGATGTGCTTACCCCACTTCAGGACTAACATCTCCTGGGCTTGGAAAAGAAACATGTAACTGACCCAGGGGTTGCTGCTGATGTTTCCTTTCAAGCCCTGATGGTATTTGACAGCACAACCAGCAGCTCTCCAATGCCATTGGCACTCCCCCACTGCCACCACTTCTCCATAGAGCCCGTATGGAAAACAAGGATGGATCTTCTTCTCAAGAGCTGCAGCTGCAGGTAGAAATCCTGCTGGGAGGCTTTAGTCCAGCATCTTCTCTGGTCCTTGTCCAGGGAGCCCAGCCCTTTGCTCTCCAGCCCCCAGGGCTGCGATGCCTGGAGGGAGGGTGTCAGGGGGACATCAATAACGGTGTCTGGCACGTGCTCACCTCTGCGTGAGGCTGTTGATTCACCACCCAGAGACCGGGTGTCTGTCATTAGGAGGCTGAAGAAAAGAATGAAGCTCATTTCAGAGTCCGATACGTCAATAACCTCTGAAGTACTCCTCAGCCCAAGGCTTCTGGACTGCACAGAGGACAGAGAACTTTCTTTGCCTTGTCTTGCGTTGCCAGCAGATGATCCCCATTGCTCCCATGGACATGGGGGTGGTCAGGACCCTCTCCCAGTCCCTGGCGCCAGTTGCTGCACTATCCGATTAGCAGGAGGGTGCCCATCGCTAAGTGCTGCAGCCGAAGCACCACTGCTGCGGGTGCCCACCTCACACAGCCCTCGGCCCCGAAGGTACTTCTGGGGAAGCAGGTTAATGAGTGCATGGAGCTGAACTTGTCCCTGCTGTTAAGCCTGCTGAGGTCAATGGAGGCACCAAACAGCCCATAGGGTCGTATTCCTGAATTCAAGAGGTGTGTAGCAGATGGAAGCGCCTCTCCTGCAGAGAGAGCTCAGCACACTACATGCTGTCTCATGGCTGGTGTTTCTGGGCTTATCTCTCCACAGAGCTTTTCAAGAAGTCTCTGAACAACTCCAACTGTGGATATTCCAGGATAAAAGGGTCTATGCTGGAGTTTGTTGGGAATAGCTGTCGGGAACAGCCCTGCGGGGGTAGAAAATGCTACACTACAGCTAGCAGCACCAGGTGCAGAGCTAAAGCACAGTACATCAATGACTGTTGTAAGGTGGGCTCACTGCTGTCTGTGTGTTTCTCAATTCCAGCCCCAGCTGGAGGATGCCAGGTAAAACAGCAGTCAGGGGACCCTGAAAGTGAAAGCCTTTTCATCAGGCAACCTGCTTCCTGGAGCTTAGGTCCCAATGTTGTACGTTGATTCAGAAATGGGTGATGCAAAGTTCCCAAGTCTAGGCTGAAAGACCTTTGTGCCATTGCCAGGAGAGGGAATTTGCTTGGCTTGAGCCCTGGAAGGGGCATGCTGGGCTTCCCCAGGGTAAATAAATAGAGTGGGGAAGTGCCTCTGAAAGCCATAATTGACACAAGGGCTCTAAAAGGGACTGCTCCCAGCGGGAGACCACGCTGCTTGAAGTTTCCTTGCTCTCCTCTTCCCTGGAAATCACAGCCACCTCCTCCCCACTAAAACTGTAGCCAGGGAAGAGCCATAAAAACACCGAAGCACAGAAAGGCTGGGAATCTGATCTGATGAGAAAGGACACACTGACAAAATGACCATGGAACATCCTGGGAAGCAGTTTGGAGGGAGCAGGCTGGGACAGTGCAAGAGAAGAGCTCCTGGAGGAAGATGGTGAAGGCTTCAGAGGCAGCAGAGACAGGGGTGAAGTAAGGCCTCTGAGACATCTAGCAGCCGTGTGGAGAGGAGTTTCCCCGGAAAATTTCATAATACATGCCGAGGCCTTGCCACCCCGCTCCTGGAAGGGACTTAATCTCTAGTGCCTTTGATACTTTACACAATGCCCAGAGCAAACATTTATTCACCAACCAGAGCAGCTGGCATGGTCTTTTTCATAAAAATAAACTTTTAAATGAGAGCTGAAGAAGAAATGGAATTATGGACAGTCCTACTTCTGACCCAGGTCCCAGCTCTCCCACTGCTCCCTGTGCTTGGTCAGGATGTATGGGAGCTAATGGTTGTCCTACCTGCTCCGTGCTTCAGCTTCCCACCTGTAAGGTGGAGACAACAGGGCAGACACTCACTCAACAGGGCTGGCACAAACCCCACCAGCAGTGACTCTTCTGCAGTGTCACTCCATTGGCATCAGTGGAGGAACCTCTTGCTTAGCAAAGGAAAAAGGGGTGCTGAGGGTGAGGAAGATGTTCCCATTTACCCTTGCCCTGGCAATGCCAGAGGACAGGGAGTTTCACTGGGAAGACAGCAACGTTTCTCCTTCCTTTTAGGGGAGATGAAAGGGGGATAGCAGTCACACTTGATGTAGAGTGGGTCGCATGTAGGAACGAGACCTAAGAGCTGGACAAGAAACATGGGTAAATGTCACATAAGAAACTAAACAGGTAGATCAGCTGATCTTTTATAATGAGCTAATTATATATTTTGTTATTATGTTTTTAGAGGCTTTTAGGCTCTGTGTTACATAATTTAATTACTGCAAAGAGCTCCAGGAGTTAAACATTTGGAAAAAAATACTTTGAGGACGAGTATTGTCTTCCTATAAGCATGCCAGGGATTTGCATGGACAGAGTCTCCCAATGCCCATTTTAAGCTGGCAGGCATCTGATAAAATGCAGAAGCAGCAAAGTGGGGACCAGAGGGAGCCAGTCTCTTTTGGAGCTCCCAGCACCCTGGAAGTTTTGGCAGATCCTGCTGGCATGAAACCCCACAGCCTGCCTCCCACGTTGAGCTGGGGAAAGTCCTGACACATGCGTTAATGACAGCAAGAACGTCTGACATCTGTTAGATGGGGAAAAAACAGCAAGGCCCCACGGAGAACGAAATCTCTATCCACTTGCTGTAAGGTCCACTTACCACAGGCCCCGGTAAAAGTTAGCATCACCCTGCTCTGGCTCCCTCTCACATCCCAGCCCAGACCCCCCTGGTTCAAGCAGTGGTCCCACATCTTTGCTGCCTGCATTCAGGCCCAGGGATACTGAAGAGTTTCAGGGCCTGACTGGGATGGTCTGTCCCCAGCGATGCCACGGGAGTCACCCATTGCTTTTAGTGTTGCTTTTAGCCTGGTGGAGCAAACTCACCCCGGTGCAATCCCGTCAGCATCAATGGAGCCTCATGGAGTGTGAATCCTGCTTGCTCAGCCTGTCTCCAGCACCTGATCCTGCACGCAGAGAGCACGGAGATCTTTTTTTCTCTCTCCCCCTTTCATTCCTGCCTGGTTTTCATTCCTCCCATTCCTTTTTCCCAAACACACGGGTGCAGCTCTGCTTGTAGAAATCCCATGGAGTTATTCCAGCTTCATCCCGGGGCAGTTCAGCAGAGACGGTGATCCTCTGATTTCTCCTCTTACACCCTTTCCAAGAAGCTAGTTCTTGGCTCCGCAGGGAGAGGGATTATTTGATCTTTATTAATTTATTGAAGGGAAGGAAGAGGGTGGAAATTGCAATGAAAGGGACAGCCAGCAAGATGGCAAGGAAGAGAGGTTAAAAATGAAGTCATCATCTAATTGGCCCGCAGTGAATTATTCACATGTATAATCTTTTTTAAAAAAAAAAAATTCAGCACAAGGCAATGCAAGTAAATGCTGTTCATGTTTAAAAGTCATTTCCATAAGTAAGTGCAATTTCTCTACTGTTTGCCCCTGTTTAATGAAGTGAAATCTTGTTTGCATTCCTCCCAATTTCCCAACGAAAGGCGCCCAAGCGTTTGCACCAAAATTACTCGGCCCAAATTAAAACCCTCCAACACTTAAAAAAAAAGAGGAGAAGGGGGGAAAAATCAGACTTATTTTTAAAATGCCTTAAGTGCATCCCAGCATCCTAATTTATTTTTAGACACTCGTTATTAAGAGTAGTAGTAAGTTTCCCGTTCTCTCTCGCTCTCTCTCTTATTTAAATGAACTTAATGGCAATAGATGCAAATGTCTGGAAGAGGAAAATAGTTAACATTTATTTATTCTTACTGTTGTCTCTTCCCTGGCTGGTGTCATTAGAACAGTTCGTTGCATCCCATTCGCTCCCATTAGCTCTGCTATCAGAGCCACCCAGCACGACTCCAGCACGGCTCGAAGTGCTTTCTGCGGCCCACATAGGGACTACATCATCATCTCCGAGGCACTGGCTTAATGACAAGAAAAAAAATCGGAATATATTGCACAACGATCTGGGGAAACAACAACAAAACCCACCGCCAATGCCAATGCCACCACCCAACGCCGTCTCCCCTTGACCCGGGGTGCGCAGCCCTGCCTCGGCTGGGCGGGTGGACAGACAGACGGACCGGCCGTGGTGCTGGGACAAACATGCTTTCACAATTCATTGATCCACGCAATGTGCACAGAAATACGCCAACGGGGACCCAGAGTGCTTGGAAACGCGCTCGGGAGGACCCAGCGAGACTGGAATGGGTTCAAACAGCTGCTCGGTGCCGGCAGAGCCATCTCCCCCCAACGCGGGGCTGCCAGCCGGCCGACTCATGGCTCCCCAGCATGGGCAGGAGCTGCCAGCCAGGGCTGGTGGGGGGTGAGGGGCTTGCACCTCCTTGCCGGACAAACCCTGCTCTCCTTCAGTGCCCCCGCGGCTCCCCAGCAGGAGCTTTCCCTAAAGCAAACCAGACCAGCTCACACATGAGCAACTGTGTATCCTGGGGCCACACAACCCGAGCTGCCAGCTCCAGTCGATGGTGCACGTCACCCCACAGGGCGCGTTGTCCCAGCCCACCGGACACCACTGCGGAGATAAGGGGCTTAGCCCTAATCCCCCCCGGGGAGCAGTGGCTGAGGGCCAGCACTGGCAGGAGGCAGCCCGGAAAGGCAGGTGCCCTGGTGCCCAGGAGAAGTGGCCAAAACCCACAATCCCTCCGAGCACCGGGGTTCTCTCCAACCCCCTGGACATGGAGGTGGACGCGGCCCACACCGGAGGGACAAAATCACTTTGCAAGCAAGAGGGAGATGACAGCTCCCCTGCCCAGAAAGCCTGTGAGTTTGGGGGTCTTCTGAGCCCTTCACCCCCCAGGTGGCACACGGGCGAGGGTGGCAGCAAGCGCGTTCGAGGGAGACCAGGGCTCGGTGACAGCACCAGCTGACAAAGCAGCATTTGGGAGGGAGGACATCAGCATCTGCAGCGCTGACACTTGAGAGAGAGGCGGCAGCTATTGCAGGCGGGGATGGAGCCGCGCGAAGGGCCCTCCCCCCCTCCATAAAGTTGACATTGTCTCCCGTGATAACTTTTCTGCTGAGGTAGGACACACTTTACTGCAGAGTTGCACACAGCAAGTAGCTGTCCTCCCCCCCGCCCCTTCCCATCCTCTCCCTCTCTCTCTCTCCAGCATCATTTACATCCTTAATTAGCTGTAATTCTGCAGTGCTCATTAGGGAAGGACTGGAAAATATCAAAGAGCCCACAAGCAGGGGGCTTCAGGGTAGAGGGAGGAAGAGGGGGATGCGGGCGTCAGGCTGAGAGGGGATGCCCAAGGCTGGATTGTGGAGCCAGGAGCCAGGAGCTACTTGCTTAATTTGGGTGGGATGATTATACTAATTTGGGAGCACTGATCCAGTGATGGGGTTAAAGAGGCCACACTGTCCCACCTAGAAA
Source organism: Balaeniceps rex (assembly GCA_013401315.1). Classification (NCBI taxonomy): domain Eukaryota; kingdom Metazoa; phylum Chordata; class Aves; order Pelecaniformes; family Balaenicipitidae; genus Balaeniceps; species Balaeniceps rex. Next base: position 137,862 of record VYZW01042003.1, read on the forward strand.
GGCAGAAGGCTTGTCTGGAGAATAACATCATCTTACCTCCTTGCTCGCAGGTGATGTCTCTCTGCTCGGTCATTCAATGCCCCACGTTCTTAAAGTCAACAGTCGGGTGGAGGAGGAGGTCAGCCTTCCCCTCCAATGCAGACAGCTACACAAACTTGTTCTCTCCTCCAGCCTTGCAAGGAATTATCCAGCAAAGAGGTTTCTCTTGAAAATTGCAGCTGACTGGGCTAAAGCACTTCTGCCAGGTGTGCCACTGTGCAGCAACCTTTTGATTGGAGGAAGAATGACTCAAAAGTGATCCAGAAGAAAATCTGAATGAGTAGTTAATTGTTTTTTAAAGCAGATGCCCTCTTGATTTGAAACAAGGAGGGGTGAGCATTTTGAATTCAACTTCAATCACCTAAAATAACAAACAAGCAAGAAATTGAAACCATAGCCAAACTTTACATTCCAGGTTGTTGAATGAAATATATCCTTCGACCCCAAATGGCCAAACGTTGTGAAGTTTTATTGTTGGTCCAGATATTTGGTATAATTACTCTGGGGACCAGCAGCAGACCTGGGCAGTTCTAAGCTGGACTCCCTTTCGCCCAGGAGTATACAAACACAGAGAGTCCAGTCCTCCCTCTGCACAGTCTCAAGGTACAAGACCATTAAGGAGGTACTATTGCCTCCTTGCCTTAGCTGGAGAACAGGGAGATTAAGTGAATTAGGCAAGGACATAAAGGAAATCTGTGGCAGAGCCAGCCCGTGACCCCAGATTTCCTAATGTCTGTCTTTGAAATGCTAGTTACAAGCCATCCTTCCTCCTGCTGTAGCACATGGACCTTTGTATGCAAACTTGCTCTTGCAATTCTGGGCACATGCTTGGCTATTTTTTAATTCACTGCCTAGCTGTATCTTTGCTTGAGGTTAGATGTGCATGTAAAAGTCTAGCTGGGAATTCAGTGAAGTTGATGAGGATGGTCTTTGCAAGTCCATCCTCCTGCTTTTCACTTGCTGGCAGTAATGTGAGCCTACAGATTGAGCTGTGATGGTGTGTCCCACCAAAGACTCAAAATGACCACCAGTGCACGTGGGATTATTTAAAAATATATGGGCATGTGCACAAATGAGCACTTGCACTTTGAAGTATGTTCCTCTTTTATTAACGTCTTCAGATTCCTGTTAGGGTTTAGATGAAACTTGCCATAACAGAGAATCAGAATAAGCAAACATGCCAGAACAAGTCAAGAGAAAACCCCGGTGAAGTACTACTTTACAGAAGTGCCTAGGACCTTTGCAAAACAGCATTTCAGTGATTCGTATCATTGGCTCTGAGGTTTAACACAGGTTAACTCCCGCCACATTTACCCAAGACAACTTATTTACATCATTCAAGCAAAGAGAAATCTGGCCTATCTTTCTGCATTAACACCTGGCTTCTCCTGCAGTGTTTGGTACACAGATTTCTAAGGTCTTTACAAAGGAGATAAAATTTCCAGCTCCACTCTACATGAAATTCCAGTTGCAAAGAAGTAGCAGTGGACCAGAGACTGCCTGGATCTCGTTGCAGTCCTTTAAAGAGTATCTTCTCTGCACTTCCAAGGGACCATTTAGTCAAGGTTTTCAATGACAAATTGACAACGACAAACCTTCAGAATGGATTTTTGTCCATTACCACTCTAATATTTGGGAAGAAAGAAGATCAGCAAAAAAAAATGCTAGATCCACATGACTAATAGAGATGTTCAGCTGGTACAAGGAAAGATGCCTCATCATTACCTGGCTGTAGAAGACAGGGATGCCAGTAGCTTAGACCTCTGTGCGCCCTTAGCTCTGCCCACATGAGGTGGGCAGCTGGCAGGACTCTGCAGAGGGTAAATACCTGCTCCCAGACATCCACAGAGGAGCATGTGGAACTGGAAAGAGTCGCTTGTGGTTCTTGCACAGCTCACAACTGCGAAGGCCAGCTCCTGGGCAACAGCTCACGCTTGCATGAAGCCATCTGCACTCTCCCGCTCACAGCAGTCAGTGATTTCCTTCAGAATGGCTCAGAAGTGTCTTTTGCAAATTGCTCGTTAGTGGGTTCTTCGATACCTAGAGTACAAATGAATGGCATCATTCCCACAGCCTACTTGCCATCATTACGTTTTCCTCTTCTGTACTTCATTCTTCTGCTTGAAAGCCTAGAGGGACAGCAGGAGCTTGCCTTTTGCCTTGCAGCAATAGTCAGAAATCCCAAGCTCAGACAAACTGAGTCTGGGATGAAGTGAGGCTAAGCAGGTGTCTAGAAGTACAGGTAAAACATGAATCACAGATATTCAAATATGAGCCACCTTTCCCACAGTTTGGTTTCAGTGCTGGCTGTACAGAGGATGAACCCAAGGCATAAAGTTGTGTTGTACACAACTGTCAGAATCGGCATCAAATCTGCACCATGGATGGATGGCCCTGTATGACCAAACGGAGACAAGTAAGGAGGAACGAGCTGACATGCACGGAAGCAAGCTCTTTTGTGTATGTACGTGGATAGGCACATGGGAGTTAAATTATATATGTGTCTGCACATTTACATTTTCATGTGTGTGTTGGTGTGTGCCTGATCCTGCACATCAATGTGTGCAGATGCCAGGAGAGGAAGGGGTGCTCCCCAGGCTGCACACCAGCTAAAGTGTGGGCGAGAGTTTGTGGACTGCTACTGAGTAGCTTGAGGTGGCAGCTGTAAGGGTTTATTTCCAGTACGGAGCATTTTCCCCTGCTAAGAGTCAATGAAACCATTTCTGCAAACCTCCCTCAGGTACCACACAGAGAATGTAACACCAAGGAGACACCAGGGAAGATTTCTGGTCACTCAGGCTGTGGTAACTTGGGGAGAAATCCTAACCCATGTAAAGAGACTGCTCGTGTAATTTGCAGAGATACTTGGCTGGCTGAATAGCATTGTTCTGCACTCCCACTTTGCAAGTATTCTTTTTGTTAGCAGCAACATCTTTCTCTGGCTCCCTAATTCTTTCACAGGGCCTTGGAAGAGACACAGATTTGCTCCATGCTAGCTTTCCTGGCGTTATTGCCTGTGGTGACTCCCGCCAGGAGGAGCTGGGAGGAGAAGAGCTCTGAACTGGCCCCCCCTGCATCCCCACACCGCTTCACACCAGGCTGCCTGCGGGGCTGCAGCAGCCGGGATCCTTCTAGCCTCCACCAGCCCCGCTCTCCCCTCTGCAATTCCTGCCCCAGCTCTGTGGCCAACTCAGACCCTTCACCCAGGCACGGCCTCCTGATGGGACTTTGCTTGCTCTCTGTGTCCCACGTCCAGACACGGTTTTAGAGCATCTCCTCCAGAAATGGGTCCTCTCTCAGCAGTCAAAGCCAAGTCTAACAGTGCCTCCTGCTGAACCTGCTGGTGCAGCCGGTGCCTCGCTCCTTGGGTGTCCTGATCTTTCCCACAGGGACTCGGGCAGTGAGAGGGAGCGAGATTGATAGCAAGGAAAAGCATCAGATGAAAAGTAAACTCACACTACATAAATTCCTAAATGATTTTTATAAGGACACAACATTGTAACAACTTGCCAAGAACAACACCGAAATTATTTCAAGGTTTCCCATTTGTTTGTAAAGTGAATATTAAAAGTGCAGGCAGCAGTCTCCCGGTGTTCCCCTGGGAACTGTTAGTGTCCGTAGTAACGAGGTCATTCCTTTTTTATTAGGAGAAGGGTTTCTGTAAAGTTAAATGTGCTGACAGCCTCTTGCCTTTGATGTTGGGTTTCACCTCAGTCCCTCCTGCAGATATTGCTGCTCCTCCCTCGCAAAGACACATCCCTGACAAACAATCTCCCCTCTGTCTTCCCTCCTTGTTTGTTTAGATGCATGATAGGCAGCTCTGTTAAAGGGCAGCACACGAAGGCAGGCTGGTGTTTCAGTGGATGGGAGAGATGTGAGAGATTTGGTTGCTGTAATTAAGTCAGTCTTCATTCCCCCCAACTGCCGGGACTCAGTACCCTTCATTTTATTGACCAGACAGATAATTAGAGTGACGGCAGTCACAAACCCCCCAGTTACAGTTGCACTAGAATTGCCATGGTGCCACGTTCAGACAAACATGGGACCTGCAGAGCCCCTGCCCCAAAGGCCGGCCTGGAAGGGGAGGCAGGGAGGAGCACCCCGGCTCCATGCCTGCCCTCGCGGGGCTCTCCTTGCTCTGCAGCTACAGAGACAAGTCCTCCCTCCCTGGCAGAGTGGAAAGGTACTTCCCCAGGAGGTCACGCAGGAATCCCTGCTGCTGCCCTGTCTTAGTTATCACAGCTCCTGCTGAAGCACCTTCCCCGTCCAGTGACCTGGACATCCCTGTGGAGTGGCTTCCATGTACTTTGCCTACCTGACCATGGCCAGCAAGGATGCTAAAATATAGATGGGCTGCGGTCACTCCATGGCACACAGCAACCAGCTGACCTGTGTAAAAGAAGGGACTTCTGGTGAGGACAGCACTGTGTTAGCACTTGGGAGACTCAGTTCTGGGCTCTACCAAAGGGTTTCCCGAAGGACCTAGGCAAATTAACTAAACAGTCTCCACTGCAAAAGCAAAGGGTGGCCCCAAGTGCCTCATTCAGCGGCTGCTCGGAGCCACAGCCACTGCACGCTCTGCCTGTGCACACACCACATC